>UXSR01005709.1:1525-36260 GCA_900604375.1 Mesocestoides corti
TTATAAAGCTCTCTACTCGAGCTCTGTTCTTGTTCTGGTATTAGCGTGGGAGGTCGGTTCTAGCTGTCAGCAAGGGATCTGGTACCGTTATTTGAGTGGTATTCTCTATTGTTTCGGGCAAACGTAACACAGTGAATGGGGCTGAAGTTGTCATGGTGGTCATCCGATGTCCCAAACACTGGATCCATTGACATTGCCCGGGATTAGGACTACTGCATCTGAAGAGGCATTGGCTACTCAGTGACGATGACAATGACAGTAGAAGCCAACTGGAATGCAAGTGCGAAGGAACCTGTGATGGATGAAGCGACCTTCCTGCAAATCAACAAGAGCAAAGTCTCTCGTCTACTACTATTCTACACTATTCTATACCCGAGCCCTAGTATGAAGAAGACAGGTACGACAGAACAGGCTTTAATGATCAATCAAAAGCCAGAGCCATAAGTCTTCTGCCGTCCATCCGAGTCAAGCACGCTGACTGCACAGCTCTTTATATACCCCTTCTCATGCGTATCCGTCTCTGGTTGGCCACGTAACTTCCCTGCAAGCAATTAGAAAGCAAACAGACAGAAGATTGACTGAGGCCAGCTGGGTCCAATATGTCTGCGCCCTTTTGCGTCGCTACTGTAGAATATCCGAGCCATAGTATGAAGAAGACTGGTTCAACAGAACAGGTTTTATTGACCAATCATGAGCCAGAACTATACTTCAGGCGCCTTCCATCCGAGTCCACCACGCTGGCCATGCCACTCATTATATACTGTAATTCAGTCGTGTCCTTATCTGGTTGGCTGCTTATCTTCCTTACAGAGAGACACAGGATTGGCTGAGGCCAGGTGGTCCAATATGTCTGCGCCTCAAGACTCCTTTTTTGGTGTGCAAAATGTGTTCCGCATTCATAATTTCTTGAATCCGATTTGTGATTCAATGCATATTTATGTTTCTTTGTTTTGCGTTGAACAGTCGCAAGTAAGGCCATTAGATCAGGTACACCACAGTTCACTAAATTGAACCTGGTTAATTAAAAGAAGACATTTTCAGATATCTTATAACAGAAGGAATTATTAAAGCGCAGTGTGAAACAAGTTTTCGTCACATTACTAGTCCCCTTGTTCTTCTTTTTGATATAATGGAAGTCATCCCGGGCCTCGATAACAGCATTTCACTGACCCTGGCTATGTCAGGTATCCTGATTGCTGTTTTTGTGCAAGCAGTCATTCATCGCCTCGTTCAGTGTTCCAGGTAAGTGTCGTGGACCAGCAATTAGCAGTAACCGTATTGGCGTAATGTTGTTGTTGATATTTTATGCAACTATTATCCTGATCTTTTCTTCGTTGGCTCTGGGTTGTTGCGAGCGCTCCTCGTGTTTGTTATTTTACTCGATGTAATCAACTGATTCCACTTGCATAAAACTACACACAATTTCGTTCCTTTATTTTCTCCAAAATTCGAAAATTTATACGTTTTTCTCGCAACGTGTTGATCGTCAACAGTATGTTGTGTTTCTCGATTAGAACTCCCCAAATTCATCCTGATAATGAGCAAGCCGTAAATGAAGTTCGTCAGTCGCGCGCACCGCGTAATTCCTCTTCAGCCGATGCAACAACACCAGACGGTGCCCGAGCCCCAGATGTCTGCCCAATTTGCCTTGAAGGAATCACATTTGGGATCGAAACAAACTGTCGACATCAGTTTTGCGGTACGCTGTTAATATTTAATGGTCATCGATTTGTTTGGATGCATAACCTATGTTTCCGGCCCCTCGTTTCGCCCACGTCCTCCTACTATTAATGCGTCATTTATAGAGAATTTTCAGGTTCTAATTGTAAGCTTTCCGCAGCCCAACATAAGAATGTTAAATTGAACCCAAAATTTGCATTGCACGGTTTATTCTCAATGTTCCCTTTATAACTAACTGCCGCCATGACATTAACATTAAACAAACGGTTCGATCGGTTATTTTGGCTTCGTTTAAAGCCAGCGTTTTCTGTAAACAATCACGCTGGACTTCGAAAATATCACGTGTAGTTTTTAATGTCTTCTTGATCAATATCGGACTGAGGCAGTGAAGACATCGATACTCCCCGTAATTTACCTTTCTCTCTTTACCAAACTATAGGCAATTATTATTTGTTTAAAAAACGAACCATTATATTTGCAATTTCTTTTACTTTTATTTGATTTTTTTCCTTGTATAGGGAGTTGCTTTTGTGCTTATTGGCAGCATACGTCACCACTGGCCCAGCCGAACTGTCCTGTCTGCCGCGGTCAGGTGAGCAACCTCTTATGACTCGCAATTTTGTTGGCCAATCAAGCTCTCCAAGGAGGTTTATTTGTTGCGCAGACATTTGCGCCAATCCCAAGCGTTTCATTGCTCATGGCAGTTGTGATTTAAGCAGCCTCTATGTCTTTAATTACCCATATTCGAGGCAGTCTGTACCGTATGCAGACTTTGATTTTTTTTCAACTTAGTTGCGATTTTTGGTAAAATGCTTCACCCCCGAGGAAATCCAAGCCGATGCGACACAGGAGCGCTCGGACGTAGAGTCGCAGATAGCCCTCTTCAATCGACGCTATTCCGGCAACCCCGTTTCGGTGAGTATGTCTGAGTTTATTTCATCAAATAGCAGCCTTTAACGCTTGACTTCAAACCGTTTAAACCCAAACCTTACACTTATATGCTGCAGTTCTTGGATCAGTTGCGTGACCTACCCGCTTTGATGCGGTACGGGGTGAGGGCGCTACTGGATGGCGATGGCATCTCGTGTCTCCTGCGTTTGCGCCTCATTGTTCTCAGTCTCTTTGTCTTCTTCTACGTCGTCTCGCCGCTTGACATCTTCCCCGAGTCTGTTGTTGGCGCTTTCGGGTTGCTGGATGACTGCCTCGTGTGCGTCGTCTTTTTCATTTACATGGCGGCTCTCTTTAGGGGAAGACTTGCCGCCAATAGCTAAAATCCATCCCGTCATCTGATTCTAGTAACCACTGCGTGTGCGTGATTGTGTTGAACTTTCAAATATGTTTCGTTGCACAATGAAGTACCTGAGCGTTTTTACCACCAATGTACCATACGATCTGCGATTTGACAGAAAATCGGACTCTTTTTTTCGCCCTTTCCTAGCTTTGTATCTATGCCCTGTACGGTTCTTTAGTAGCCATTGTTTTTTTTTGTAAAACACTACATCACCTCAAAATAAACTGTCTACGAGTTGTAACAAGGCCTCTTGTATATGACGAATTGATTCTTTTTTTTAAGTCAGATTCACAACTTTGTGTAATGGTCACCGACCTCAGTTCCAGGGCAAACTTCACTACTTCCGGGTTGATATGGGTTGTGCTGCATAAGCCAGTCGGCCAAGTACCTCTGAAATGTGAGAGAAGTAAGACTGCGGTTTTACTGTCATGGAATTTCACTGGGCATTCCGGTAGGCTCGAGTTCAATGTGACCGTTTTTAAAGCTGAACACTTGCTAATTAAATGATAAGTGTTTTAGAATAAGTAAGTCTATGTAATTGGTGAAAACACACCACAGGATCCTTCGGCTTTCTCTTGCACACTTCTGTCAGTCCTGCCAGCAGGGTTGGGTTTACTTTTTCTGCAAGATAATCTTGAGCAGCCCGTTTCGTCATCAGTGGTTCTATTACAGCTATTCAGGTCACTTGACATGTGCCACAAACATACTGTCAGGGAAGAAGAAGCGGATTTCTCTTGCTGCCTCAGCTTTCGATTCACTCGCGTGGAATAGATAATTATTCTTTTGGCGCCCTAAGATATTCCAAAACCTTTAAGATGACCTTTAGACTTGTGATTACTTCTGCGCCATTTCGTTGTCGGCCTCTTTGGACTTTTTAAAATTGACAATCTTCTTCCAAGTTTCTGTGATTCCGTCTTGACAAAGGACCATCACAAGAATTATTCCACAGCTCAAATCTTCGATAAGACGAGTAAAATCCTCTCTGTGTTTTTGGTGCTTATAGAACTCCATAGCCTGCTCTGGTGATAGTTTCACATACCTTTTCTGTGCATATTTTCATAATGAAGGACAAAAAAAACATACATTAGTAATAGTAATGCCTTCTTCCATAAAAATGTCAATAAGAGGCACCTCTTTCTTCCATGCATCTTGTTTAAATATAGCTAATGTTCTTTCCAGAACAATTTCTGGATTTTTGTTGCTCATATTTTTTTTCTAAAACTAACAAGCGAATTTCAAATACATTTACGCGCCTGAAGGACGCTAACCTTCGTTACTAATAGCATCGGAGCTATGACAGAGTAGTAAAATTACATTTTTTGTATCAAGTCAGATTGAAAAGTGGCAGAGTGTCTTTAAAAAGTGGTTTAGTGACAGAGACGTTTTACCAAATCCAAACTCGACTTTGGATTGCTTGTTCTTGGAAATAAAATATAACATGAAATTGCACATTTGACAATTAGTTATTTGTGATCGTTTGATCCTTTCTCAGATTCCGAAAAAATTCATTTTTGATGAACAATACATTGTGTGATAATTAATATGGCTTGTTACCTAGGAATAAAGGCGTTGCTACAAAAAAGTTAAATATCAAACATTTGTTGAAAAATGAAAACAATTGAAAAACATTTGTTGGTAGACAGTTCCATCTTTGTAAAAATTGTATTTTTCTGACAAATTTCTGGAACTTATTAGAAAGTTTCTTATAATCTTTTGGCAGACGTAAACGACGGAAAATTTCAACTGTTTAAGGAGAACCCATCACTTAATATTTTCTTATGTAAACAATTATCCAAAGTATGAACGCTAGAGAACTGTTAATCGTAAATGACAAAAATTAAATTCAGTTAAAAAGTATTTCTTGTCCTCAAGTTAGCATAACGCTAGAGATTTGGTTATCTTAGCTCATATATTATTAGACAGGAAGTGTGTGAAATTTATAAAAAATCATTCTTTAACATCTTTTACCCTACCTTTAATTGGTAGACCTACATTTTGTCAAATATTTTTAGGATATACTTCTGAGTAATTTCACCTTAATTATTATAACAGTCGTCACCTAAATAAACAACTTTAGGAAATAGCAGTGCATCAGTGCATTCTCTAATGGCTAGCAATATCTGATTGGATGTGACAGTAGTTCAGAGTGAAACGTCTGATTTTAACCTTGCACTAATTTCTAATTGCTGCAGAACAGAAGCTGATTAAAATCCATCCAACACTGATCGATTTGCTTACGTTTACTAACTGAGCGTTTGCTGAAATTTGTTAGTTGTGATAATTGAATTAAAGCAATTTTGCTTGTTTTAACGGTTCTATGTAGCCCTCAGATTGTACTAATTAATCAAAGTACAGGACCCACATTTTGGTGTTTATAAAATAGGGTTCACTAAACATTTTTTGCCAACAACCTAAGTCTTAATGTTTTTTTTCATAAATTCACTAAAGACGTAAATAGCCTTTAAGTCACTATGTATAACTGTAAATAGAAAAAAACAAAAATGTCTTGTAAACAGGCATTTTCACCTCAAAAAAGTCAAACATTTCGATTGAATCTTGCTCATGAACATGGATCTAGTTTAGCAACATGTCTTTACGCAGACATTTTGACCCTTCCACTGACAAGCTCAATCACTGGTCGGTTTTTGTTAATAGCGTCTAAGTTAAAACAAAATTAAAGGCGCTTAACTGAAAGCTTCTATTTATGCAATACTCTTGGATTGACCATAAAAACAATTTCACCAAATATTTGTCCACAGAAACCTGCTGAACGCTGCTAACGTTAGCAGCCCTCATTGCACTTATGTCTAATTGCATATATTCGAAGTTAAAAAATTTTAAATAATTTTTTAGCCATGTTAGTTAATGAGGTCAATAAGTAGCGTGTAAACACCAACAAATTGAATTTGTGATATAAAAAAATAATAAAAGTTCAAATGAATAAGAAATTTATAAAAAAGCACAAATCAGTCTCGTTTTTCTAGAACAATGTTTGAAACCGACAGGAGGTGTTGTTTTAATTCATGCACTCTGTGTTAATTATATTTTCCTGGACTTCCACAATCGCTTGACACTCAAAGACAAGTAATCATTCTTTTTACTCAATTTGCAGAAGAGCGCAAATAGCTGTCGCATCACTTGCATCATTTTAGATAGTTTTGGTGTAATTTAAAAAATGACCAGATTACAATTATCGCATAGTGTAATCATTCCGTATCAGAACCACGTGTAGGAATTATTAGCAAAGTATATTTTCTGAATATATGCTATATTTGATTAAGCTAGATTTGTTACACTATTAGCGGACAGACAACAAAATAAATGCTACTTGTTAATTGTTGGTAGTTAAGATATTCCCATAATTAGGAAGTGCGGTTCACTATTGCGCTTCCTTGATGGTCGGTGTAGACAGATTGATGAACTGCTCGCGCAATTTCAAGGCACCTACCTGAAAAAAATCAGAAATTTTTGCATAAAATTCTTAGAATACAGTTTATTTTCTCAGAACCAATAATACAACGTTGCTATATCTTGGACCAATTAGAGTCGACATCGTTAATGGCCTTTGTTTAATTAGAACACAAAAAAATCACCAATCATTCAAATTTACCTGATTCTTGGCAGACAGTTCCACCATGTGCTCGATGTCGCGTTGAATGGTTTCTTCGGTACAATGTTTCAAGTGCAGGTCGTGGGTCTCAAATTTTGCCGCCGTGGAAGGTTCAACGTGGCTGGTCGATCCAGTTTCCTCGCGATCGTTGTTGAAAATACTTTGGAATTCTGCAAATTCTTCTTCGTCATATGATGGAGGAGGTACAACTGATTTGATGCTCCCTAGAACACATAATTCTTCGCCTCAAAGCCATAGGAAGCAACTCGTCCTTGAACGATCAATAATAACTCTTCCGTTGTTTTTAAAAAAATAAATATTATTAATTTAATCAAGATGACGACGTGCGATAAAAAAGGAGTGGGAAAACATCCCTTTATTGATTTATTGGTAGCATTTAAAGTAACTTCCTGGCGGGAATTTTGAAAAATCGATGTCGTAAATTACGTGGCTTTTCAAAATTTCAAATGCCTATAACAGGAAAAACTAAAATGTTGTCGTCAAAACATTACCAAACCGTAGCAGCAACTTTATTCTTGTGAATTCGCGCAAAAAAGGTCACTTCTATCCGAGGTATGGCGCAATAAATTAAGGATAATTAGAGTACCTTGGTTGCAGGTGTCACTCAACTGACGCGCACTAATCGAAGCCTGCCGAATTTCGACGCCCTCCTCCAATCGGTTGCCTCCTTTGTTAGCGAACCAGGTGCGCTTTAACGACCTCAGTTCTGAAGCTGTGGGTCCATGAGGTTTCAAACGAACAGTATCCTACAGTTTGTAGAAAAACACTCAAGCATTTAAAAAACAGTTAGCCGAAATTTGCCTGGTAAACCAAAAATTTTATACCTAGTTATATTATCCGGATCAGGGTGGTATACTCAGCCAACCGTAAAAAACACTGGAGTAACTATAACAGCACAAAAGCGCTACTTACAATTAGTCAGTAGCAGTGTTTTAAGGTTTGATCGGACTGTGGTCAAAAAAGCAATATCATGGACTAAAATTCGTTCCAAAACTAATTTGTAATGGGTAAAGCCGGAAATGTACACAACCTTTGTTTCAAATCTATGTGTTTTTAATTTGTCGCTGTATTTTTAAAATGGTCCAGCGAAATTTGTTCTCCAACTGGTTTTTCTGCATTTTTTCTTGTGAATCTAACCAAATTGAGCCTCCTTAAATGACCAAATTTGCCGAATGCAAGATAATCGATTAAGCAAATCTCAACCGACTGATAAAAATTGAAGATTTTAGTCAGATTCTAAGAGAAGTACAGAGGTCATCTTACATTTGATGAAAGTTGCTTTAACAACCAACAATGATACATTAATATCATGAGTTGAAGACAACAATGTCCAATTTAGAACTCGATTTTCGCCCTTAATTTAACCTAGGCTAAGTACTTATCACAAACGCTTTAAAGAATTCGGACTGGAAACGCGATCTTTTCTCTGCATTTAAAGTTAAATTTAGCTCTTTTTAAACTCTTTAAACACCCGTGCCATGGTAAGAGAAAATTGAAATCAGGACGCTAACCTGATTGGTCGAATCACAATAAATCCGGCACGTCCAACTGGGTGATTTTGTGACTTCGTGGATTTCTTTCCGCCCGGGTGATTTTCTTTTCGCTGATGCTTTTTGACGTTCTGCATCGGCGGGTGCAAGTGACGCTTCCTCAAAGTCAACTAGGTTGTAGAGAATGCATGCCTCAGGAATTGACTAGTAAATATAGCAAATCATTTTAAGTCACATATATTGTGTACTTAATAGTTACAAGTAGTAGTTTATTTACGTCGTCAACCCTCGGCGACTTTTGAAGTCTTGGCTCGGGTAAGACATATAATCACGTAGTCTAACGCTCACCTTTTAATTCATTACTCCTTGCCTCTTTTATCTTTGCAATAAATTGTCTTTCTTCTTCATTGAGCGGCCATTTTTCAGTTTTCGCGTAGGCTTCAATTGTGTACGTAATCGATTGGTCGTCACCATGGGCTGTCGTCGACTTCAGCTCAGCCTCGGTGGCAAATTCGCGGCTCTGCAACAGACACATTTGGTCAATGTACATCGATCTTGCGCAGAAATGAGGAACTGACAAGGAAGCATCGCTTTATGGATGAATAATGAAAGTCATTAACGTGCATTATCAGATTATTTACGAATATTTATTTTTAAAACTGTTGTCCTCGTGCTGGGGTTGAATCCTCATATCAGTTCAATAAAAAATGATATCGGATTTGAATGCAGATATTTCCAGAAGTCAAATTAATTATCGCGCTTCGGGTGGCTTGACAATCATTTAAACAAGCGGTAGAACCAATGAAACTAGCAAAGCAGAGCTCCAGAAACGGAAATAATGATATTTGTTCCATTAACGTTGCAAAGTTTTTAAATTTATGTTTATTAATGAGCATTGGAGCACAAAGAATGGCCACTATTGCCTTAACAGTGTAATTGTCCGTCAATTAGATTCAAAAAATGCATGTAACCAATGGGAAAGGCTTTGTGCGACACACGACCATCCAGCCACCAGGCTGAGAACGCCTTTGGAAGGAAAATCGATTAAAATATATTGATCGAGCTGGTGACTTGTGATTAGAGGACCCGCTGTACCACTTTCGATCGAAAACACGGGGAATGAGGCCTTAACCTTAGCTATGCCTTGTTTGCACAGGCAAAATCTGAATAGAGTTTAGTTTTGAAAGTCACGGGAAATGTTTCAAGGACATTGTAATTTGATTGGCTGTGGTATTTTCTACACTAACTTGATCCATCTGCGTGGTGGACGTTGGTCCTTATTTCCAACAGGCTCCAAAAGTTTGAACGCCACTCACTTGAGCGGGCATCGACTTGGGCTTCTTTGAAGCCCTAGACGAATCGATAGCTTGTGAAGGTGTGGCACTAGACTCGTCTCCAAGCGCTGCTTCCGAGACAACGTCCAAGGCGTCTTCCACGTCGACCTGCTTCTTCCACTGGGGTCCAAGTAGGAAGGCTGGCAACACTGCTTCACCTGGACGTTCCTTCGAAACATGCAACACTTCTCCATGTTCTGAACGCACAACGAGTATGGCAGGCGTGGAATGGCCGGAGAGCTTGAGAGTAGCTGTCACCACTTGACGCGTTGTGATCTGTGACAGATATATATTAGATTATTCTCTTTGCTTCCCGCCAAACCACCCAAAATGAATCCGCCCAAGCCCTGATTGGTACGACGACAGTCTGTAATTAACCAATCAAATTGGTGCAGTCCTGCTATTGGTTAGCAATTCGTTTGTAATGGCAAAGTGAAAGCTGGTTTTGCAGAACTTACTTGTAAATCGTACCGAAAAAGTAGGCCATCCGGGTTTCCCTCGAAAGGTCCAGTTAACTCCCAAAATGAGAACTGAGTACGAATTGCGGAAAAGACCAAACCGCTGCGCGTTCCACGCCACCCCTCTTCAAGGAAACTCAGTTTCCATTTCGTGCCCGGTGTGGATTCAGGCAACAGCCCAACCAGAGTGTACCCGAAGCTATTTGAAGCAAACGGTTGACTGAAATCATTCCATTTTCCGAGCCTCACCTCCTCCACGTTACCTAAATTTACAGCAGAGTTGCTAGGGCATGGTTTCGCTTAAGTATGCACTCTCGACCAATCAAAATGTGGCGCCAAAGACAGACACTACCTGAGTCATTGTTGACAACGAAGAGACTGGGAATGCCTTGGTGTACGTCCAGTAGCGTCCTCATTTGAACTAGGCCGTCTGATGGCGTGGGAACTGCGAAAGTCTGATGAAACAATAGACCCAGATGATGTTTCTCTGTGGCAGATTGGGTGTGGGGCAGTGGAGATGTGCATATTCGTCCAATTGGGCTGTCACCTGTGTTCCGCAGTGCACCTTCATGGGTTGTCGTAGCAACGAAGTTGGCATCGTCTTGCGGATGTGGACATCCAAGTTGTTGAAGAATGCCACGAATTAGAATTGCCATTTCCGCATCGCTGGGCTCCTTAAGGCACACGAGGAGACGCCGCATTTCCCTCGATGCCCGATCCAAGTCCGAGGGATCTGATTGGCCTGGTAAAGGTGAAGTCACTAAATTTGAATTACGCGGGCCCTTCCGATTGGCTCAAGCATCCTTCGCTTATTAACCAATGCAAAAATCGATGTGGTTGATAACATGCTGTGATGAATTGGCTGTCGATGTTCTACCCAATTTTAGCCCATTGTACAAAACTGACCCAGTGTCAAATTGATCATCATCGTTTTTTCACTTTGCTGTACTTTGGCGGAAGTAATTAAACCAAAAACAATCATTTGTTTTAATGAACTAATCGTGGCATCCTCGTCTCATCTTAGACCACATTGTAAATATTTATTTAATCTAACGTAGCCTCAAGGTTAATCTCGTTGAACCTAATTGCGCAAGAATTTCATTGGCTGATCGCTTGGCAAGAATTCAAATTAAGCCAATCAGGGAGACCCAATGCAACATACGTAGCGCCGGCAGAGGACATTTGCCAGCTCTCAAGATGCGTCGCGTCCAACGGCCACGAAACGCAGCCTGAATTGTGACGAGTCCCCGAAGAACCTCCCCCGATACCTCCTTCTCATCCCCAGCACTGAAACGGTAAAGATTATCGATCACGAACTTACCTGCACTGTTCCTGTTGGTGGGTTTCAAGCGATGCTGCAGAAAAGATCAAATTCCATTGACAGCTTCATTAAATTAATATTTGTTTCGATGTCAGCTTAAGCACTCCAGTGTTTTCTAAAGTTAACTAATAAGCCCACTGTTATGAGATATCGAAATGTCGCTTTTTCTCGCGTTTTTATATCTCGTTTTGGCCTTCAGAGGAGTTTCGTGGAAGCAGTGGGCTAAAGTTCTCTTTTTAGCTGAACTTCGCACTTTAATCTACTCAAAATTCCCTTACTTTCATTATTTTCAGCTACTTAATAATTTGGTAGTAGTAATAATTGTTGCAGAGGCGAAAATAGCTTGAACGGCAATCAAACCCTGTTACCTAACAATGGCTCGGCCCAAATCATGATTTAAAATGGTAGTAGTGTCCTTTTACCACAGGTAAGTGCAATCAATCAACTGTTAAATACGTTGCTACTTAAACGTTGTAAGTAGAGGTATTTGCGGTTTATCGCTGACTTACACAACTCAGTCCCTAAAACTGCGTATGGATCTCTCAGCAAAGCCTTCCACGCAAACTCAGCATCCAGAGGCTCAGATTTGTCCTGATGTCGGCTTATCGAATTCGAAAGGTTTCTGTAAATCGCCTAGAATGCACCAAGACTCGATAATAAGCCACTTCAGCCTCTCAATTTAGAAATAAACACTTCTTGAAGCAAAACGTGAGTGCACTGATGTGTTTTTTCTGATCGAAATGAATATATTTTTAATTTTGTTGACGTTCTATTACCCAAAAAATTACTACCTTTTCTAATTCTCTAGTCGATATTCCAGGAAACAGTTCTCTAGCACAATGAGTCAGCGAATTTCGGACTTCCTCGTAGTAATGCGGTGAAGTGACATCGTCCTCCTCCTCCGCTGCCAACTCCTTTTCAATAATTTCTAGCAAGGTTTTGGCCACTTTACAAAAGGTTTCCAGCAATTTCTGGCCGCTGTCGATCAGCCGAAGTGGCTGCGTTGTTGTCGCGGGCAAACAAACGTCGATTGGTCCAATCACAAACTTCGTTCGCTCGCGATTGGCGGAAGGAACAAATATGTGAAGGGCGAAGGCCATTGGCGTTTCAACGAAAATACGGAAACAATGGCGTCCTGGTTGCAGTCTTAGTGGTGTCGAAATATGCGCTCCCGTGGAAAGTGTCTTGGTAGGGGCTGTTCGATGTGGAAGCAGCCAGGTTGCCGGTTCAATTACAAGCTTCCCGTGGTCTTGTTGCTGAGGTGCATCTACACTCAAGCGACAGCATATAGAAAATTGATTGTGTGTACAGCACGTCTACTGAATTGTTTCAGTAGAACATATATTTTATGCATCTTGAATCTATTCTCTCCAGCAACACTTTCGGATGAAGCTTGAGCAATATTACTAAGTAGTTTAAAAAATTGAGGGCAGAATTACTAAACTACCGCTGAAAAGTGGCTTTATGAAACACCACTGGGAATTATTTGTGAATGGGAAATATCGAAAAACAAGAAAAAGATTACCAGAATTTATTAATCCCGTAGATGAAGACAGCAGATGTAGGGATTGAAAATCAATAATCATTTCAACTTCATCCAGACTATCGACGAAGATAAAATTTTCGTCAGAACACGCTACTTGATTCGGAGTACTCTGCAAAAATATTATATGATCCCAATTTAACACGAGAAGCTCAAGGTGTGTGTGTGGGTTACAACTAGATAAAATTAAAACTACTTTGACTCCATTGATTGTTTCCGAATAGGCCAATGTCTCGGGATTGAAGAAAATTCGCAGCAAACTGAAAATCGATAAAAAGGGTTTATTCCACCAAATTGATTTGACTACTTTTTTGCAAATAGTAGTTACTTGAAATGCTTGCACAAGTCTTCGACATCAAACCAGCCATCTACAATAAAAGGCAGATAATTAGTTTTATTCCGTAACTCATGAATCTGAAATTCGCAGAAATATACTTACCAATGCCTGCCATCGGGGGTCCACGCTATAATACCAATAAATAGTTTTAAATTGTTGTTTATTGGAGTTCCATGTTTTAAATGGCAACTTTCGTGAGGGGATTGTGAATTTAGACAAAAAAAGGATTATTTTCCGTGGTGTGTTATAATGCTTCAGTGATGTCAACATTTGGATATTGCGCATCTTATTGGAGTTCCATTTGACCGTATTCCACTGATCCTGTGATGAATTCGGTTGAGGAAGCAGTCAAGTAAATATTCCACGAAATTAGACTTACGTTATTCGCAGTGGAGTCAGATGCACGTTGTGTTTCCGTGGCCAACTCCCCGTTTGTTTTGCTACAATCACAAAGAAACTGCAATCGATGAAAAACTAGCTACTGAATTCGCGTAGTAGTTAGTATGTTTGGATAACCACATTTGTGGTGTGTGTTAAGTAAGCCTCCGACCGCTAAGTAATCGAACATGGTAGAATTCGACCCATCAGATGTGAATTTTTTTGCTGTGTAAACATTTCTAATTTAATGCCCAAAGAATCGAAACAACGTTCTCATTCGTACACTGGAGTATTCATGTACTCCTCATGTCGTTGGCAATGCTTCTAGTTGTGTGGGAAATCAAAACACCGGCATGGACCAATCATCGATGTCGTTAGGTGTTGGGTTAGGGAATGAGTCATTCCGGTTTTAATAACTATACTCATCAGAGGAACGATTTCAAAATTTTGCATTAATTCACTTTCACGATTCGCCTCAGTTAACTTGCTCTTTCAATCTGCTTTTTAATTAATTTGAACATGTAAGAAAACCAACAAACGTGCTTTAAAAACCACGGAAAACAGTTATTTAATGTGCATCATGTATGCGAATGTTTTACGAGGGAATCACATCACTGATTCTATAAATGTCTTGTTAATGCTTAAGTGATGGCCAAAATACTTGAGTCATTATTTTTCAAAGTATCTATGGTATCCAATTACTCATTTTTTAAAGCACTTCATTTAGATATAGTTTTAATTCCTTTAACTACCCATGCAGAATAGCGAGCTAATGTAAAATATGTTTGCATCTTACCTGTGGGGCTGTTCCCCAGGTAAACGCAGCAGAACAGCGCGTATAGGCTCAGTTTCCTCGTCCACCTTCAGAGATCGGGGTGGTCCACGAACCTTCTTCCAAGCTGGAACCGGTGGGAGGTCCTCGACACTAACGAGTAGCTGCCGTCGAAGAGCCTTCAGCAGCGCTCTGGTTGGTGTGCGTTTCAAGGCCTCAAGAAATTCCTGCTCAACGACACTCCTCTTGGATGTTAGAAAAGCACAAATTTTTCCGGATGAACAGGAATAGTTGTAAAAACAGGGAGTTGTAATATGCACAATCGCATTTGCTAAATTTTTCAGGTCTGGTTGTCATTCTCACCTCTCGAAATACTTTTATCAAAATTCAGGACTTAAACATGACAGACTTACCGTATTTTCACATAATTTCATCTTGTATTCCATTGGTTTTCGCCACATCTCGACAAACGCGACTGGCGACGCGAAGGCAGGTGATATTTGGTTTTGGTTGGATGGCAAATTGTGTCGTGATGAAGTCTTACGTTCATTCCTGTCATCCTGAATTTTGGGTTTACTTGGAGTGCATGGGCTGCTTTTATTAAAGTCTTGCCAATCTCGCAGCACCGACGTCAATAACGTCCATGTTTCATTAGTCATTATTGGGCTACACGAAAATTTACAAAACAGGGCCCTTACTCCAACAATGCTACTTGCGATGGCCAGCCAGTAAGACAGCTAAATGCAGAAAAACAGTTGGGCCTATCATCGAATAAATTGTATTAACAATTTTACTCAAAATAGGCAATCTTTGCTAGAGCCTTGCAAATCAACGGAAGCCACAGTTCTCCGGAAGTTAGTCCAGGAATTAGTTGATTGTTAGCATCATCAAGTAAGATGCGGTCGTCGATATCAATGCGTCTCCAGGCACCCTAAATTCAATCAGTTTTGCAAATAATTACCATCCAAAATAGCCTAACTGCATATTTTCCATTTGGGTTATACAAAGGCAGACGTTTGCCTTCTTTTGTCCTAGTTTGTGGATATAAGCATAACCAAGGCGATTGGCAACACCTTGAAAAATAAATGTTGGAATTAAAATTTCTTACTCGTTATTTGCTACCACTGAAGACAGGTCAGTCATAATGTTAAAAAAGATTTCTTTCGATGTATCGGGCAACGAATGGTAGGCTTCAAACAGTTCATACTCAGAAGGATGCTTAGCAACCATGACCTAAGTAAACTGTCACAATTTCGTTCTATCCTACCGGATTCCTGGTTACGTCACTGAGACGGTCACATTTGGTAAAGTGGCACTTTTCTGTCAGGAATCCTAGACCGTCTGGGTCCTCAAATTGTTTCCCTGAGTTTCTAATCTGAACAAATTATTATGAAGTTAAAACTCAGGAATAACACAAAATTGAAGTAAAACAAGTACAACTGTAGATCTAAATTTAAGTAAACACAAGCGTCATTAGTTTAGTTGCTGCAAGGTGTTCATCTTGAATTTTGTCAGCTTTGTGCAGAAATATTAAAATGTGTCTACTGACTCCTATTTATCTAAATTATTTCTTGACCTATCAGAAAGCATGATAATTTATCGCAGTCAGTAAAAGCGAATGAATCAGCAAACAATGTGATACTACAAAATTCCTTATTTAATTGTTAGTTATGAAAAAAACCAGTTCACACATCCTTACTGTTACATGTTATTTCAAAAAACCAAGAAATAGTTTTTATTGGATATTGAATGGTAAAGTTTGCATTGCCTTTCTCAGTGGTGCGCGCTTATTTCCAGTGGCATCGCCTGTTTTAGTCTTTTCATCTGTTGTCCACGTTTCAAGGTTGATGTCCTCCTCTGACCAAAAGTCCCAGAGTGCCTTTCGATTCATTCAAAATTCTTCAGAAAACTAATGTGTTTACTGCAACCTTGATGTAGGTTATTCAAACAAAAAGATTTGCTTTTCTTAATTGAATATAACAATGTATTCTATAAAATAAACTCGTACATTCCTGAATTTATAAATTAAACATCGAAATCATAATAAGCCAGAAGATTACACTCATGTAGAGGATGTATCCAAATTACGCTACCTATATTCTAATTCTTTCATGATTATACATGTCTCTGTCTTGGGAAGTCATTTAGAAACGACAAGTCAGTTCATACATTTGATGAATCAGAGTTTTTTGATATCGAATTTTCTTGATGCTTGTGTTCGTTATTTTATGAACTATTTAAATTTATTTTAAGCTCCTAAGCCTCAGTAAACGTATAGGTCAAAAATATAATTAATTACATGACGATCATAAATTTTGAGCTATATTATTCTAATTTGATGCATTAAGGTTTTTGAGAATTAGTATTACAATCTGGGTAATGAGATCTATTCACATTCCACTTGAGAGATGGTTAAAAGATTATGATTGAATATATGTAAAATTTTGAACAGCCGCCTTCTTATATGTTTTGTACGTAAAATTGTTACCTGATGGGGAAATGTAAATTTTTTTAAGTAAACGTTGATGAGTAAGATACAATTTGGTGCCTTAATACTAAATATACATGCTTGTGGTTTTAGTTTATCTGGCAAAAGCTAAAGCCTGTGCTATTGTTTCAAAATGTAAATATAGTTGCACTGTTTTTTTTAAATGATGGTTTTCTTGTGTTTCTGAAGCTGCTAACGTTTTCGCACTAACTGAAAACTGTGAAATATTTTAAGCATATCCTGGATTATAATTAAGTAGACTTAATTTTAATGATGAAAACAATGTGGCGGCTATAAGCACTTGCCCAGAAGAAATTAAGGAGCTTTTCTCCGATTTTTTTATGCGACTTTTATTTAGTTAAAATATTGTTTTTTTTTTGAGCCAATGGCAGCTGAGTATTCTATTAATTTTGTGATTGGGTAAGCTTATTTGAGAATCAAAGTAACCTTTTTGGTCAATTGCTTTCTTGGCTCGGAAAGCTTAATGTGATGGCGCTAGACAGACGTGTCTCCTTGCTCTTTGCTCCTCTTTCGAACAGAAGTAAGCTAATATTGCTATCGCACGTTTAAGCCTTATGCACCGCTGATGATCGCACAATTATTGTGCTTGTTGGTCTACCTGCTCGTGGTAAAACCTACATGTCTCGAAGGCTCACACGCTATCTGAATTGGATAGGTATCAACACACGGGGTAAGTTGAATAAAGCTTTTTTCGCATCTTCAGTATTTAACGTTGGCGATTATCGTAGAAGGGCAACTTGCATTAATTCACACGATTTCTTTGACGATACAAACACCGAGGCCGCAAATATTCGAATGTAGGTTTGAGAAGCCAATTATATCGCCGTTGAAGCGCTTTGCCTATGTAGCGAAATTTTTTATTTGCAGGAAAGCCGCTCAAGATGCGTTGTGTGATCTCACTGAGTGGTTGGAGAATGATGGTGAAATTGCCGTTTTCGATGCTACCAACACCACTCGAAAGCGGCGTGAAATGATTTATGAACACTGTCAAAAGCACAAGTTTAAAGTAATCTTCGTTGAGTCTATTTGCGATAATCAAGATGTTATCCAAGCAAGCATTCTGGTGAGATTTTTCTCTAGTATTCTCCTATTTTGTAAAATTGTACTGTACTTTCTCTTGAAATGAATATGGATTTAATATTGTCTATACATAAGGTGGTATGCCCATGTTTCATCTATGGTTTGGTTTCTTTTGTTTCAGGAAGTAAAGGTCAACAGTCCGGATTACATCGGCGTGGATAAAGATTTTGCATTACAAGATTTCCTCAAACGAATCGAACACTACGCCGCACGCTATGAGCCAATTGATGACGACATCGATAAAGAGCTTCCTTACATCAAAATATTTAATCAGGGTCAGCGATACCTGGCAAACCGGATAGCGGGTGCGTTTGTTTCATGTGTATAACTACTATAGTATTAGGGTTTACCGTTTCTTGGTACTAACTACCCGAATTTGTAGTTTGATGTGGTTCTTATGACTCCTCGGCGTTTTGTATAATTTCATAGTTTTCCATGTTTGTTGCTAACTATTTCCGAAACCCACGGACTCTTAATTAATCAGGTGACAAGTCAAGCAATGTCTTTCATGGTGACTTCAATGTGCGCTTCCACTTTCTCTAATAGATTTAGCTGCCTTCCCCCGGTAACTTGGGCTTTGTACATTTTTTGCGGCAACGGCGATCTGATCGCGCTTTGCATGCAGCAGCGTTAGCCCAGGATCGGCGCTCCTCTTGTGAATATCTTACGGCCTCTGCACCACGATCGAACGCAGAAGACTAGTGATGCAGATAGGCACCCCGTTTTTCTGGTGCCAAAATGGGGAAAAAACAGAATTTCGAAAGAAAAAAACCGGATTTCAGTGCTTTGCCAAACACACGCAAAATTGTATAATTTAAATCAAACAAACCGAGCATGCGTCTTTTTCAACTCAGTGATCAGCGAACTGTAATCCGTGTTCTTGAACAGTGATACCGTGGTCACTGGAGTTAGCGCCAGTTCTCATCGTAATATCTAATCTCCGACATGCGTTAATGCCCCACTACCCGATTCTGCATAATTAATTCATAATTTCTTAATGAACCACATTTCCACGCCACTTGTGGGCCTAAACTGGCAGTCTTGGTGAACATGGCCAAAATACCTTTGATCGGCATGTTAACTTGCTTCTGCACGTCTTTACCGCCCCCCACCCCGTGTACCTTCAGCTTCTTCCCTTCTGAGTCCCTGGCAAGTAGCGTGGAGTTCTCTTCAATTCTCTTTTTTTTTAATTTTAAATTCCAACTCTTGTTTTGTGGCTTTTTTTCTTCTCTCAAGGCAACGTAAGCAGCCGGATAGTCTATTACCTCATGAACATAAATGTCGGCAAGCGCACAATCTACCTGGTCAGGGTAAGGCCACTCTCTACTCACTAGGACGGTTAAAATGCCATTCACCCGCCACACCACACAGCCCAATTTGAGTGCCAAAGTAATGCATTGCCCTTCAACCGCCATCTTAGCTCGTTTGTGGTTGTAATTGTCGTCATGTGATGGCTGCATGTGCTGTCACAGCGCCTGGGGTCACGGTGCTAACTAGGGGGTGCCGTTGCGTGCCTCAAACCCTAATTCAGTTTTTTAAAAAAGGGAAATTTTTTCTCTCCTGCAGCACGGTGAAAGTGAGTACAATTTGCGAGGCCAATTAGGCGGCGACCCTCCTCTCTCGAGTCGCGGCAAGCTGGTAAGTTGGAAATGCGTTGTTTTTTTTCAAATGGTAAAACCGGAATAATGATAATCGAGGCCAGATGTGTCCTCATCACGTGAGCTCTGTGGTTTTTTATTGAGGCTCTCACCCCAAATGGACACACCCAAAAAAGAACCATCAAAGTGAGCTCTCGTTTGTGTTTTGTAAGGTAGTTGTGCAGTACTCGTCTCGGTAGTTGCACTCAACGACGCCACTTGTCAGAATATTGCCGTAACGGGGTAGAATTTTAATATCTAACCTGCCTTTTGTGGCTGGGCTATCACATGGATAGCCGCAAATTAAGAATTCGAGAATCAAGTTTGAAAGCGAGGCACAAATTCCTGGATTTGCGTCAACTCTGGGGCTAAATTAGTGATGTATGTTTGCTTCGTAAGCTTCACTCCAAGCGGTTGTTTCGGCTGATGACGGTTATGTGCTTGGGGCTCACAAGTACAAAAAACCATGCATGCGTGTTTGTCCTGTCAAATTCGTTGTTTGCCACGATACGGTGGCTCGAACTTAGACTGAGGTCGCCAAGTTACCCCTCCAAAACTTCGAGAACCGATGAAAACTCAACCGCCAACAACGCCTGATCCGATTTGCATCGAGGTTGTGGATCACCTCGACGCAAATCGCTGAAGGTCGATGTTTACGCACACTGCACACGCCCTAATTACTCCGTACTTTTTGGTGCTATGAAAAAAAAAGTCGGTTCTTCGGAATGATGCGAAACGGATTTACCGGCTTGGGTGGGCTTCTAAGAATGCCCCTCATTTGGGCGTACACGTCGATGATTAAAATCACACAATCATCCAGGTGGCAGCTCAAGGTCTAGCCACATCCCCAAAACAGCAAATTTTAGTTTATTTAAACAGGGTAAATGAACATGTCAATTGGTCGTTTGTCCCTGCAGACACACCAGATGTGACCTTGATGCGACCTCACATGCGCGGTCCTGTGTGAACCGTTTTAGTGCCTACCTTCTACGCCCTAATTCGTCGCAATTTCACTTAGCTTCAATTTGCATTTTGTTTTGCCGTGTTTGGCTAATTAAATCAACAGGCATCCGCGTCAGTGGAATCACGACGCCAAGCAGTGACCACCAGTAAGTGACGTGGGTGCTTAACTACTAGTAATTTGATTTACCCGCACAGGTTGGTTAAATTAGCACTTTGGCGACGCTTTTATGCCAGGTTATAAGCGATGGCACCAAATTGCAAGGTTTGTGAAACAAGCGTTAGTGATTGATTACAGGGGACAAATAAATACGGATCAGGTGATAGGCCTTCTTCTTAAAAAGGCCATTTCCAGAATTCCAAAGATCATCCAGGCATCGTCTTGGTGTCTTTGAGTGTCCACAATTGACTGTCGACACCGGTTTAACCAACTCGTGCCTACGGCTTACACACCTCGTGTGTCGGGTACGTGGGTGTAGTTGCGATTCCCGATGACAATAGTTGCAAAACGTGAATAAGACAAGACTAACGCTAAAACGGCGATCGTGTGGATGTTCAGATGCCTGGGCGATTTGAGGACGATGAGTCGTTAGTGTGTCCCCACGTGATTGGTTCATTCCATGCTTTAAATGTTCCAACCGCCCGCCGGCCTGATCTTGGGGCTGAGAAGGTTCTCTTTACTAGTAAAACAAGCACGAGCGATTTGACTCCCCCCTTCACCTCACCTGTTTTGTCGTCTGTAGTTCGCGCAGAAGCTGGGCAAGTTCATGGAGAACGAGGGTCTGGACGACCTGAAGGTGTGGACCAGCCACATGCGCCGAACCATCGAGACCGGGGAACTGATCAAGTGCTCCCGCCTCGACCACTGGAAGGCCCTCGACGAACTCGACGCTGTTAGTGCCATAAGCAGTATGCCCTTTTTTACGGTAAAATTTGTCTCAGGCAAGTGGTATCGGGCTAGTCCCTGTCATCACGACCTGACGTGTGCAGTTCACGGTGTTGGTTGCTAATCAGAGCGAACGCGTCAGGCTCGAGTTAAGTGCCTTGTTGTGGAGAATTTTCGCACATTGATGGCGTGCGTTCTGATTGGTCAATTGCTAAATGCATCACGTAACTCTCAGCAAGTCGTCATTGGTCGTGAAAAATGCAATCTTTCACAACACTAATTCACTCTTATCCCTCTTATTGCAAGATTCTCCTGATAAGTTTGACGTGCCTCACGTGAAGGCAAATTCGTGTTTTGCCCAAAAGGAACTATTTATAGCTTCTCGTTGTTTGTTACCAACGCCAGAAATCCATCTGATTGGCGGAGGAGGAAATGGCAAGCAAGTAAATCCACGCTAACTGCAGCCCAACAGGTCTCTTCCTGCTGGCGTCTTTTGAATGGGTTCTTTGACTCCCAGGTCCAACATTGGCACCTGCCGTAATGCGCTCATTCCCTCCCAGTCGTAGTCGTTTCTCATTGGCTTTTTGCTGATTGCACCACCTTCTAGGGAGTGTGCGAGGGCATGACCTACGAGGAGATTCAGAAGAAGTATCCCTTCGACTTCGCGCGTCGAGACATGGACAAGTTCCACTACCGCTATCCCATGGGCGAGGTGAGTTAACTCCGTCTTCGTTATGTGTGGAGGAGGTCGATTGGCCTGGATTCCACCCATGTCGCATTCCTTGCAGTCCTACGAAGACCTGGTCGCGCGGCTGGAGCCGGTAATCATGGAGTTGGAGCGTCAGCACCACGTCCTCGTCATCTGCCATCAGGCCGTGGCGCGATGCCTGCTTGCCTACTTCACCGAGATGGACAAAGGCAGGTCCTGTTATTGAACCCTTCTTGTTAGGTGATTGGTTGGGTCCTTCCACTGGAACACGGCGGCTCCCCTGTTCTCATTTCCAGCTAATGTCGTTTTAGGCCTAACCTGAGTCGCTGTTAACTGCTAGGCTACAATCAGAGGTCTGTGGAATGTAAGGCTAAACGGATGATATGATGTAGCGCAGCTAGACGTTCAGTGCTTTGCAGTACCTCCATAGACGCAATTCAATATCCAGTAGTGGTTTAATAAGCGCATGAGCGCTAATTTCGTTTTTGCGACGGACGAACACGTGGATCCACGTTCAAGACAGCGATGGTTAAAACCCGGACGAACAAGGATGTTGCCCACACCAAACGCTGGCCATCAATGTCAGGTGTTACCTTCACCGGTCTCCGAGGCCCCAAGCTTCTCTGCCTCATTCCACGGCCAATCAGAAATGTGCTCTTGGTCGAGCCAATGGAATGTGGGCGGTCGATATGATCGCGTGTTCACGTGGCTGCGAAAATTCAACGACCCAAATGCCCGGTTACGTATACTTCCTGCCCTCAGACATCCAACCCTAACCCACGAGAAACGAAAAAATCACCATTAGTACATGAGAAATTGTATTTGTATTCCATTGAGATTCTAGCTGTTGGGCAGTACTGGTAGCATCGGAGCTCCAAATTTGCGTAGCTAACGGACAATCCTAATCCCGTGCAAACAGGTCAATTTTTCGAAAGCTCTAAACTATGGTTTTTACTTGCAGTGGAACAGCATCTGGCGATAACTAATGTTCATGGCTTGACAGGCTGAAAACGACCTTGTCGCTGGCTGACCAATCAAAATGTTGACCTAAAATACCGTGCGGATAGAGGATGTGTTTGGGAGTGGATGAGTTGTTAGCTTATTTCCCTATCTCTGCCGCATTTAGTTGAACTGCCCTACATCCGTGTTCCCCTTCACACGGTGTTCAAACTGACCCCCACAGCCTACCGGTGTATCGTGGAAACGGTCAAATTGGACGTGGACGCCGTGGACACACATCGCGACAAGCCCGTGGTAGGTCGCCCTCCCCCCGCGAAACTGCATCAACCAATCCAAAGTAGCGCCTGCTGTTTTTCCATTGGCTGGTTTCGTGTTGTCCACGTTTGTGGATCTAGCAGATGCCGTTAGCAGGAATCATAAGCGCCTAATTAAAGCAAGCCCCACTTGCCCCTTAAATTGGAACATTTTGTACAACGTGATTGTCCGTGTACTTTTGCCCTTGCTTCTGTGTGCGTGCGCGTGTTCACATGTCTTCACTTGCCTTTAACAACTAACTAGGACGACTCATCTGACGTAAGTGTACGGCGTCGCTAACCCTCCATCTCTGATTGTCAAATCGCTCCATACGCGCTCCTTTTTTATTCGTGTCGTCACAACTAGGCCTCACAGCCTCTAGTCTGCTTGCTCCTCAGTTGTCTTACTACTTACAATCCGTCAGTAGGCGTTTCGTGTTTGATTTTCAAATTGTGTAGTTCACCGTGACGCGCCTGTAGAATCGCTCGCGCGCTTCACTACCTCACATTTTTAAGCCTCAGCTTGTAGCAGCTAATCAAGGGGAACCAAAATCAGTCACACACATACACACGAACACTTTCGTTCATTCTCTGATCAAGTTAATTTGGTGTTTATTCTTTTTCTAACTAACCATTGTCTTCCAGAACCCTGACGAAGTGAAGAGTCCTTTCGAAGCTCTGCAAACTGTACCTCCGAGGTACTAAAAGCCCATTCGGATGCTCGCAAAAGGTACCCACATTTCTAGTACCAGAGTGGTCATAGATGTCCTTGTCCAAGCGATATGATTAGCTGGTATTCAGGTCATGCGTTGACTGCCCATTTTTTTCGCGCTCTAGCTCCCAATTCTTGTTGCACGACGTCTTCACCATCCAAATGCGTTCGCCAATTCCATTTTAATAAAACCAACTACTTATATCGATTGAGTAGGTGTTTTGTAGTCTTACTCACTTGCCACTCACCATTCTTCTTACATCTCTACCCCTAGCCGTGTCCTTCCCCCTCCTGTGGAAGGGAACGTGAAGTCGCCACCTCAATTACAGCAGCCCCCTGTTCTCAACGTCCGCCAATCATGGAACGCCTTTCTGCGCCTTCTTTTGCTTCCCCGTTTTTTAATTGGTGCATTGACCGGACCAGCTTTCTCTTTTTCCAGATTAGTTTAACTACTTAAGGACTTTACGCACAGCGGAGGTGTTTGCATGCAGTCTTGCCTCGGTGACCCCCGGGTCGATTGTGGAGCTATTTTTAAAATATTACATCTTGAAACCTTCAATTTTGCAAGTTTTTTTCTTCGTCACTGAAGAACTCAATTTCATTATGACACTCACCTCCTCAAGAATTTCGACTGGACATTTTTTCCGAATGTCTTTTGCTGTTTGCCTGTATTAGAAAATAGCAACAGTTTTACTGATATTGATGTCAGGGTGTTTGTCAAGGTGATTAGGGATTTAAAATGCTCTCAGTGGGTGTATTACGCATGCGCAGTAACTCATTGCGTAGTTGTCATGCTTGGTTGGTTGGGTTGATCGTCCAGATTTGCAAAAACGCCGGTTTTTGCAATTTGGACAATAAGAACGGTCGTATGCTCCATCGAGGTTGGTAGATTGTCCGCGTCTGTTCACATTTGTTTCAATCGATTCGCTGAAGGTCATGTTGCTGGATGAAGCCCGTAATTTTTGGAATACGCGCACAATATAAAATAAATTTAAAGCAGAATTCGGCGGTGAATTTGAATCGATGGACGACCAATGCCAAGACCTCATAGGCTACATCAGAATTCTCGGTGTTAGTTAAATCGAATTACTAAAACGCTAGTCCTCTTCCGTCTCAACTGTCCCCTGACTGTCGCTCAACAATGACGTCATCTGTGCACTTTTGTAGCGCGTAAACGTGTGTGCGTCACCTCTCAGACACCAACTGTTGGCATCTGTCGCAGCTTGTGCTCGCTAATGGGACGTTGGCTGAACCCCTGACTTGATGACAAATTGTCGTGCTTTCGTCCGAATCCAATCGCATTAGACGAATCCGGTTCGTAGGTGGCGGTGGTGGAGGGCGTGATATCGAGTTGAGTCAGGTGTAGAGCAGAGGCTGGTGTTGTGTCTGAGTTCACTGTTTTTTGAGTCGCCGACGTGCTCAAACCCGTCCTCACCTCCACAGACGGGGCATTGGCGTCAGCGCGGGATGATGGACGTGCTTAATCACGGCGTGCGGACATCGGCTTGACTTCGACGTCAACAACACCGTCATCCAATTCGGTGGTGGGATGTTTTGTTTTGGAAGGGGTTGTGTGCGGTTTCAGACGTTCAATTTGGGTGTGAGGTGTCTCTCATTGCAACCAAGTGCTAAGATTGTCGAATCAACACGATACACTTGTTCCGTGTTTGTTGAACGTCTTGTCTCCTGCAATCTTGGCTCAACTTAAATTGTCTGAACAAGATCTTTGCAGCGCTATATTCACACTCTCCACTTGAGCGGCATTTAAATGGGCTTTGATCAGAGCTACAAAAATCAATCAATCTGCGAGCTACTTTCCAAGAACATTCTAGTCAAATTAACATGGCTTACATTAAACTCGCACCATCGCCATTACTTGATTGGATCAATCAAGTGCGCGCACGGTTTTTGATTGGCCAATTCATTCATGCAGAGGATTATTTTTGTAGGTGCTTGTGGCTTGTGCTTGTGGCGAGCAGCGGACGAGCACGGCTAGCAGTCGTGAGCAAACACAAATAAATCGATTATTTCGTGAATGCACTTCACGCAGCTGCGTGCGCTAAGAGATCGATACTTAGCAGAGCCGTATAAACGCACCTGCTACCCTGTACAAACACCCACCGCTACTGCATCAATAAATTAGTTGAGCTACGCGTCATCTGCATTTTCTGACTCCCTCTTTCGGTCGGGCCTTGGCAGTGTATATCGCCGGCCCTGGTGTGGTTTCCAAAACCGCACCGGGACCCGCCACGCGCTCATCTGCAGTTCATTGGCCCGTCGAGTTTCAATGGCGAGGTGACAGGTGAATGGAACTAGTTAATTTGGGGTCTTTTATGGTTTAATAAAGCCTATCACCTTGGATCCAGATAAAGTGGGGACGCGTTGTGGCTGTCGGGAATTGTTGAACCTGTAGTAGCTTGAGTTATCGCACTACCTTACAACCCTCTCGTTAACAGCCCATAACAACCCAAGAAGATTTGAACAAGGGGCGACAGAGGACACGACTGTTTGTTAGCGTCACGCCAATCAAGTGTGTGGATGAGTGAACGGATGACAGGCGCCTGATAAAAGTAACCAATGAAAAGGGGGTGAGTCATTGTCACCGTCAGGTCAGTAAACAGGGTTCACTCAGGCGCGATCGCTATTAATCTGCTACGAACTCACAGCATAATTTTGAGCACAACTCCCAACAAGACTAATTTGGAGGTGTTTGAGAAGACAACGTTATTGGTCGGTATGGTGTCGTCAAATATTCCGCCAATCTGCCACACACGTCATTGGCCGGTGGAGCTGATTTTTCTAGCAATTTCTGTTCTACAAGGCAGCATATCTGAAATCACTCGGTGACATCTTTAACGCAAGATAAATAAAAAGCCTTTCAGAATTGACATTTCAAACTTTCAGAGACGACGTTTTTGTCAGCGAATTCAGCTGGAATTGGACACTGACGCTGTCTTTCACGAAAACCCGTCTCACGAATTCGAAAGGATTGGCCCTGTCGTAGTTGTCATTACTCAAATCAGTAATGGCGACTTGCTTGTCGCATCTGATTACTATCGACGGCGAACAATTCCGCCCAATGAGAGCGTTTTGTAAGCCCTTAACTGAGATCCACGATGGTATTATTTTGGAGCAAACGCCAACTCTTCCAAAGGTCGATACGCACAAGGGCCCTCGGTGACACCTCATTCCTGTGTCCGTTGTACTTGGACTAATTTTTTCTCACATGATTGGTTCGTGTCGGAATGCAGTTGGACTTCAAGACAGCATGTCTAGAAGTTCAGACGGCGGAAATGCGTCACACATTCCACTCTAAATTCATGCTTTAATAATCCAACGTGTGGGGAGCGATTCACGTTCGAGACGGCAATCATCAACCCCAAGACATCCGCTCTTATTGGCCACACCATAAACAAGCCAGTTAAGGAGTGCAAATATGACCTTGAGGGCACTTGAATTTGAGCCAATGGGCTGCGGGCAAGTGGTCGGTATGAGAACACGATTGTACAACCCAAGTGTCCAGTTGGCAATGCCTTATACTACATTTAGAAACAATTTTTAAATCTACAAGCGTCAGGATTATCGTGCCTTCAGAGTCAACCAATCATTTTGCGCTGCAAAGTGTCTGTTGATTGGTTTAGCGGTCTCAGATGAATCGATAAGATGAGAGCAATGAGTGCAATCTTCCGGTCCCAAGGCTTTTTTTCATTTTCATTGGTTAATTCGTAAGATAAGTGGTTTAACTTGAGTAAAAAACACGCTCACGCCATGATGCGGATGAAATGAAGCAGCTTTCTGTCTTCAGCCATTAACCGATGGTCCCCATCCCAAACACAAATCGCCCGCGTTCTCTCGCAACCACAGCGACGAGACCGCGGCTGGTGGCAATTGCAGAACTGGCGAAAGTCGTTGCCGCGTTGCCTACCAAAGTGGGCTGAACAGCTGCGAAAAGAAACCACCGACCACGATAATGCGTTGCACACGCGTGTCACCTGTTCCGGGAGGCCATGTTCAACCCTTCACCCCCTCAGCTGTTTCATCCTTCCCCCGCCCCACTCAGGAGGAACATGATCGGGTCGGAAACAGGTGCCCTCTCGTTGACTGACGTGTTAGAAGCAGCTTTGGTCAAATCACGACGCGAGAATCATTCCATTGGCGGGTAAAGGGTATTCCGGTCTTCCGGTTTTTATTCAAATTTTGAACTCACCGCTTCCAGACAGTACCGATATCTGCGGATTTTCAGTGCTTAGGTCGGATACCTATGTACATCCAGTCGGTTTAGCCCTTTTGAAGCACTGAAACAAACATTACTTTGGTGGAAATGCGGTTTTCTTTGAAAAAAAAAGAACTAATTTGCCTGTAACGGAACTTACGCTATCCTAGAGTTTGGACCGAAACTCACCGCTAGCACTGTTGCCATGGTTATCTGTTATGTCCATACAAATCGATAGTTACGTTGCAGAACATTCCAGTTTCGGCTTTTGAACGGGGCCTTGATCTTTCTAACATGGTCCCCCAGGGTCAATCTTGTACCTCCTATTGACAGATTTCATTAGAACTACAATTTTTTCGATTTCATCAACAATGATGACTTGAAAGTGACGAAAAACAATTACACATCAATATCGGGTCATGAAAAATGCCTGCCAGGTTATTGATGATGAAGGTGATGCGAATGGATCCTAGAGTCTGATTGGCTGGTCGGTTGATGATTACTCATCAAGTAAATCGAACATCTCCGAGGCAAAATAAGGTTTCTAGCCTAACAAAAATCGGATTTCACGCCGTTTGAAGGACCTTCTTCGTGGTTATGCATGTAAAAAGCACTGTGAAACGTTTCGGAGTGGACAGAAAGCTACGCCGTCATTTTGAGATGATGCTTGGATCCCTCTACGTCGGTCAGCAATGCTCTACAACTAGCCACCGAGGTTATGGTGTGGGGTGAGTGCCAATAACTTCAGATTAAGGGTAGCGCGTTTGATTGGCTGCAGCAGCACCCTCACTAATTTGACATGACTTGCGTGGAATTCAGTCGCAAATGGCGGAGTCATACTGTCACTGCCCCATTCGAGGCAAGGTCCAACACAACGAGCGTAGGATTCATTGGCTGGTTGAAAGGGAACAACTGTCGTTTACTTCTCTCCCTCGTTCTCCAAGAGGCACTTGTTCCGCCCCTAGGAAGGAAAAAATACGTGTATGTATCCACACACACACACACACATACGCGTGCTAGGCTTGTGCGTTTCTTGAAAAACGCAAAATCCCGTCAGGTGTTCATATGGGCAACAGGTGCGTGTCTTTGGGTCAATCACGTTTACGAGTCGGCCTTCAAGACTGCGCAAAGCAAGTATTCAGCCACGAGAGCGTCCAATATTAGCGCCAACACTGCGTCTTATCCAGCCTCTAACCAACATCGATGCTTTCCAATTACTTGCAGGTTTTATCATTCGGAGCAACGATGAAGAATGGGAGGTTAATGACTTGGATAGGATTCTCGTAGGACCACACTCACTTGCGAAATCCCCTTGAATGAAAAGTATCATCACCATCTTCAGATTTCCGAAGAAAATGCGCCCTAAAACCTAAACAATTCTTATTTTTTTTGAAGCACCAACCTCCAATTCTTCCACGGAAGATGGAAAAGGAAAAATTGAGAGTGTGCGCACTCAAATTTCCACGTTTTAGTCAATTTAAACCAGCACACATCCATCTGATTTAGAAAAGCACCCAAATTCGCACAGCGCTAGTACACTTGTTCGATCATTATCGATTTTTAGCCGAAATGGCGCCGCCCATATTCGTAATTTGCTCGTGTGCTTCGTTCAGCACTTTTCTGAATAGCAGGAAAGAATTTTCCGCTCAGGTTTTTTTTGGTTATCCCTTGGTTCGGTGACACACCCTCTTTTTGTGTGGCCATGAGAACTTGAAAAAGCACGCCACGTTTGCGCCAGCCACAACCGTTTTTGCGAAAACCAATTGTGGCCAACTTGGTACGTTCATCGGGCAGAAATTGTGGCCCATGAAGTGTGCAGATTGTTGCTGGCTAGACATGGATTCAAGAATTTTTTTAAACTTTGTGCTTGAACAAGAATTTTCTGACAAATTCAGATTGCAATTTACAATGCTAGAGATGGACTTAAAATTTAACACATAGCTTAGCTGAAATGGAGAACTCCACTGGCTGGATTTAGTAAAACAAATTCCCATACTGACCTTTGAGCATATCCAAGAAATAGCAGAAAAATGGCTACCGTCAACTATATTTTGTGGTGTTTGACAACCATGAACAATATTGTTTTGGTTGACGGTTTATCTTTAACCCCATTCGTCATCCGTCGCCACGGCCGAAAATTTGGTTATCTGAGATCGGTAAAAAGGCTCCATTTTTGAATTTGGACATTGCCTTGTGTCTATTTATTACAAGAAAGTACACTTCCAATCGAATTTCCTCATAGTTATTACCTTGAGATTAAAAAGAACGCGATAACGTCCGTTCACCTGACCCAAATTTTGAATAGGTATTATCAAGGACAAAGGGCTGGATGCTATGACGCCTTGTTGCGACAGGGAGCTTTACTCGATTGGCTAGACTGGAATCATATTTGATTGGATAAAAGTAATCCAGAAAAGGCGAGTTTGCAGAAGGATCGAAAACTTCGACCACGTGGACGAACACCTCAACGGTTCCACCTCAGTTTCAGGTCGCCTGTCTTGCTGAAATGCAAAATTGTGATCAGTCAATTTGGACCGAAGGTTCGAGTTTCGAAGATCAAGTTAGTCTCTCTTTCTATAAACTTGAGAATATGCTTCTAATAAAGGGTGTAGAGACCAGTAGGCGAGCACAGTTAGCATTCGTGAGTGAACACAAATCAATCGTTTTTCAAATCAATCGATTTTTTCGTGAATGCACTTCACGCAACTCAAGAATCAGTTACTCTAATTGACAGTCGTGACTCGAATAAACGGCCGTGTTCTCTTTCGACCCTGTCTTCTCTCTGCTCGCGTTGTGACCGGCTGTTACCTATTGGGTTTTGTGATAGTGTTAATTTAGGCCTCCACAAGGGTAACGAGAATTATTTCATGATTAAATCAAGCGAGAATGGAATCGAAATCACATCTGACACAACGCCGACTGCGTTCTTCAACGTTAACATCAAGTTTTACAACAGACGAAAAGAAGAAAAGGCTATGCAAAAAGTTCGACGAGGTGCAAATTCAAAAAGCGTTTGCTATGAGCAAATTGTGAGCGGTACTCAACAGGAACCAGAATTAAAACAACGCGTAAATCTAAACTAGCATGACAAATGTAACATCGTGGTCTATCCGAAACTAAAAACACAGAAGAGTTAATAGTCACACAAAGAAATAATCAAAGTATTAAGAGAAAGATGTGGCTATTTCAACTACTTCAAATAAAATCGATCATTCGTTGGTCTAATCAGCCATGGTAGGAAATTTAACAAGCTTGTCTAGTCCCTCTCCGGAATTAGTACCATTCGAATCGACGCATCCAGGAAAAAACGAGAGCAATCTAGGAAGACCAGTAATCTACGTCAACTGCAACTTTTTCCAGCGTACTTTGTTCTAACTCGGAACGTTCACTATTCGACTCCCTGATGTATAGTATCCCCTTTCGTTTATGTTTCGTTCTAAGTTGCATCAGTCAAATTATTTGACTTGGGTGAATGCCAGCGCCCCTAACGACCCACTTGCCAACGGGCTGGAATGGTGTCTTCTTCAGGCCACGCGTGCTTCAGTCATTGATTCGGCTCATTCTACTCACATCAAATTTAAGTAGGACGAGTTGACAGCTGAAGAACCGCTCTGGCTCTTGTTAGCGATCAACTCGCCTACACGAGACGTGCTCAAGATAGCTAGCAGATGTTCCGGGTCTTCATAATCCTGATCCCGACATGGAACATGTTCGACCGTCTACGAGCTGGTTGTATTCTGCAACGCCATGGGACCAAGTCATGTCGTGCTGATTTTGGATCCGACCACAATGCTACAACTGAGTGTGGTGAAGACTGTGTCGGAATCGGCGACAGCAGCACACCCAGCTAGGTCAACACCTTTAAAAATTGCCTCTAGTGTCGATGCTGGGCGCTGGGCTTTTGCAAGTGCTGGCTTGCAATTAGTGCGAGGGCGCAAATGTCAGTTGGGACAGCCAACAGTTGTTCCAATGTCGTCTAGCTGAAGGTAATGGGTGGTAACGAGGCTGCAACAGGTGACACCCTCTGCAGTGCCTCCTCGTGACGGTCGACTGTGTCCCAGACGAAGGAGTCACCGATAATCACGGTGCACACACACACACGCACGCACCAATTGTCGTGGGATTCTGTCACACTCGCATTTAACATCGCCTTTCGCCAAGGCAGTCTTCAACTGACATCCAGGTTTGTCCTTGAGGTTGGGTACAGGCAATTACGTCCTTATTGGGCAGGTTTGATTGCCTTCTCTATCGACGCCTAGCCTGAAATCCAAGGTCAAATTATCCGTGTGTGTGTGTGTGTGATCGATGCTCCTGATTCACATCGGCTACAAGCTAATGATTCCAATAACTTCGATTATTGGCAGTTGAAAATTGATCCCATTAGAATTGTGGTCCAACAAAACCAGGGTTGGAAAACCTTGGGGTCTAACGCGGGACTTGAAACCAGACAAGAAGTGAAAGGATCAGCGATATTTGGGAGACCAGTTGAAACACTTTAAATCAAAGTGGTGATCTGAAAATAACTGAAATTACGGTATATACCAAAAGTGGTTTCCGGCGTCTACATCAATCTAGCAATTATTGACTTGATAAAATCAAAACTAGAATCAACAACAGTTGTAGCTGCCATCCCGGCTCAATTGTGAAAGACAGTTATGGCCTTTAAAACTGCGTTTCACTCGATCGGACATCATTAGCAGGTCAACATAATTAAAGTGATTGTTGTCGGGGTGATAACTGCAAACTGTTTAACGCATGTTTGTGTGAATCGGTTGATCTTAAAATTTCCAAAAATGCTGCTACTTCACAGTGTCTACCAAAAGCGGTTTTCGGTGTCTACCTCACACCTTGCAATTATTAATTTGCTAAACTCAAAATTGGCGCCAACAGGTGACACGCAACAAGGGAAACCGATTTGGCAGCATTTATGGTAATCCAATCCCTTGTTTCTATTCACCGGACATCATCAGCAATTCCCGATTCGTGTCACGATTAGTGAATTCATTGCTGTCGGCGGCAGGCAGCACCAACATGCGACACGTAGCAGGTTAAATCGACATACCTGCTGAATTGCGAAAGGCCGTCAATGCCTCCAAACCCCGAGTCAATCGAACAGCCATCGTCCGAACTTCCAGGAGGTCGTAATGATTAGTGAATTCTTTGTCGTTTCCAATTTCTGCCACGTCCTTTATTCAAACTTCCTCAGTTGCTGTAGATCCTTCCAGCCAATGTCATCCTGGATGTCGCAGACGATGTTTGTTGAAGACATCGTCATCTTGAGCATCTCTCGGAATCAATCTCATTGTCCGATAACGAATATTCGGCAATTAGACATAGTGAGGCATCTTCAGACAGATGTGCCTTGAAAGGTGTTGGCGCAGAAGTACATTTGCCCTCTTTTGAAGCTAAAACACGATGATATTCTTTTGGCATTTGTCTAAACTAATAACTGATAGACTTATGTGGTTGCTGGATCATTACAGCATGAAATGCCCGCTTTGTCTGGATGGAATGTTGATAGGCCACAGGCGTGAGCAGGCACACCCCTAGACAAGTCTTACCTACCAGCAAGTTGGTGTGGGATTGAGAGCTTGTGTACTCAGCATCAAGGCAGACGGTCATTAAACCACACACACACACAAGCGTCTGGCGTACTACTGTGAGTGATCAATTAACGCCAGACCCGCGAGAGGAGCTTAGGGGAGAATGCGGTATAAATCAAGAGGTACTCGGTAGCGGGGAGGAGGGGGTGGAGGATCCAAGGCGGGCGCGCATTCGCTGCGTGCCTGTGTGTGAGCTGGTTTTCACACAGGTGCTGTGATTTGCACAGACTGTCTCCCCTCTTCTTGTGGGATGACTCTTAATCACGTCGACTCACTTCTGGCAAGCGTGCAGGACTTGGTTAGCAGTGAATGCAGTATCGCTGACACCTCTGTTCACACACCACTGAGCAGAACTCATGAACCCTCTACTCTCCCACTCACTCTCCTTCCGTTCTCCCTACTTCCAATTCGCCAGTGGAAATGGCGGGCTTTTCGACAGTGTTCAAACACCCTCCTCCTCCTGCCGCTGCTGCTGTCCCTGCTTGCACTTTTCGCAAAGTGCCTCGATTAAAACAGCCGTTAGGCGTCAGTGGACGTCACGCAATTCGGAACAACCAACCAAACAAACAAACTTGTCAATTTAAATGCTGGGAGTCAATTGTGGTCAATTTACGGAAACTTTACAGCGTATTCACTGGTAGCATCACCTGTCGGTGGTAATTTACAAAAAAACTCAAATCCTCGTTCCCCAAGGCATACCTAAGAATGGACTGGAGTCGAATGTCCAAACTAACGTTCGTTTTGGATGCAGCATTTACAGTTAACAACTGCTTCCGTTTGTAATCGACCAATCACAAGACATGAGGCCGCGTGGGGGGTTGTCGCGTGAATACAACATAACGAAATCAAATGAGTATATGCGATGAGAAATGGGTATGGAGGCCACCGACAGTTTGTGATCCATTTAAAATAACAGGACCAGGTGTTGACGGTAGGGT
>UXSR01005710.1:0-35329 GCA_900604375.1 Mesocestoides corti
CACCACCACCACCACCACCACCACCACCACCACCACCACCACCACCACCACTACCCGGTCAATCGATGTGACCATTCAGATGCCTGTATTTCTACTAGTTCACTCAACTGTACCGTTAAACACAACACAATTTGGTTGAACTGTCTAGTAAACGGTTATGCCTTCTCCACTCCGGTCTTCTTTATTTTCGCGGGAATACAGGGTAACGTATTCGGCTTAGATTGTCGCAGTGGCCCCGGCGTGGTTCAAGACAACATGCCGGGGCCCTCAACACATCCATCATTTTTCGAAACGACTAACATCAACATTCAGATGTATTTCGAAGGCAAAGTGCCTACTTAAATCCAATACTCTCAAAATTAGCACCGGAAATTTAAGGAAATAGTGTCGAGAACTTTCTGCGAACGTACGTGAACGAAGCCTATTCATGAGTTGATCGGGTGTCATCAATTGTCGACTACAACTGACGGTCTGTATTCACTTACACACTTTGACACATGCAGACTTTGGTAGCCTGATGTGGCCTGTTTGCCTCGAATCTCGGGTCGTTAGCTAGTAGAGTTGTAAGGCAGTGCAAGCAAGCCATTGCCATCGGACAACGTTCTCATCAGTCACGGGAAGTAGAAGCGGTGGTGCAGATCCAACCTCATGGCTACGCATTTCGGCAGAGAGAATAAAACTGCTGTCCTTCACATGCACGAAACATCACATGTTGATCCAGTTGAATATAAACGGCAACTAGGCAACCGCCGAAAGGCATTTCGTTTGAGGATGGGCTTGCCTGAGAACGAGTGGCTTAAGATTCTTAATTACTTACAGGGTAAAAAGGATGAGCAGTTCAGGCGGAAAGACTTCAACAACACCTACGATAACAGAACTAACTGGCTGTGCAATCGACCTTCACGTTTCTAGTCTGCAGCCTCCGGATCCCCAGCTCTCACTACTTTTAATGTAGTTTTGTCAAAAATTGAATAAAATTTTCAGTGTGCTTGTCTTTCTCCAGAGGTAAAGCTTTGATAAAGCGCAGAAAAGGCTTTTAGTTGTAACTGCGCACAAAGAGGTGCCACTGGTCATTGAAGGGGTGCACTTTGAAGTAAGCTACTTGACCTCACCATTCGCGCATCTACCACCAGCAATCCTACACTTTAAAGTCATCGTTCTCTGCTCGGAGCACGCAGTTGGACTGGATGTTTCTAGTCGACGCCTCGTCTTACTACGTGCCACCACCTTCGCTGGAGGCAGCCACGATTGTCGAAGTGAAGGACGCGTGTGTCGGCGCAGCCGAGGAAGCCGCCACTATTGAACAGTTCAAACGAGCACTGCTCGGACGCTACTTGCGTCAACCCCAAGTGACCACACAGACTGCCGAGTTTGTTGACAGACTGCTGGAACAGGAGTCCGTCCGTGTCGACGTCCATTCACGGTGCAGTGCTTGCACAGCCTCGCACGACCCACCGCCAGCGCCCGTTCGAATGCCTTTTGGCGCGCGAGTTGAAAATGGCCTCATTAAGGAGGATGTATTCGTGAGGTCCAATCGCGGCACACGGGAGGCCTCGGCCAACTTAGCGGGAATTTTTAACGCTCCCCTCAACTGTGGTGGCGGGTATCCCTTTAATTCTGCGCATCGTTCCTATCCACATATGGTCTAATACCGACATTTGTACAATTATTTTTTAATGTAAATTTATTGGTCTATACATGAGGCTGTGATTGCCAGTCACAATTGGTATTTGCCTGTAGTAATGTGTTATTTCACAATAAACCTTGATGCAACATTTTGCGTTTTCTTTGTTCAATAAATTTGATAAAATGCAAAAAAGAACAATAGCATAATCAAACTAACGTGAAAGGAATCCGGGTTCATTTTAGCTCCATTTACAGCCAGATGCACAGCATCTTGTGAATCGTGTTCATTCGCTCTCACTAATCCGATCACTCCATTCTCCCTCACAGGGTTCCCATTTCCGCAGCATGTCACCAGCCGCTCGGATCCTTAACTCCCCACTCATTCGCACAAACACTTATCCTGGATTCTCCTCACACATAGGTCTCGCTGTAAGCTGATCTATGACTCTCACATCTAAGGTATAAATACACACGCGCAAACCCCACACACGACACAACGACACCAATTTTGGCTGAGCTCTGAAGTAAACGGTTGTGTCCACGTCCTCTCTCCGGTCTTTTCCTTCATGGCAGGTATCAAGGAAGCGTGATCGGGCCAGAGTTAATTCAGTGGCCCCGGCGTGGTTCAAGATGAGAGGTTGGGTCCACAACAAGCGAACCAGGAGGGAAACCAAAATAACTAAGAGAAACTCATGAAAAATTACACCAATCTCCTTTGATTTTCCACTCGTACGTTGTGATCTGGCAACAAATAATAGATAAGTAGGTTTTTTTCCAAAACTTCTCACTTGACTGTCACACGATTCCTAATGCTTAGCGCCAACTCTCATCGTTGCTATGCCAAATAGGTACTTAATAGTACCAACAGTATTCTCTGGAACCTGGGTGGTTTTTAAACAACGAGTATGTTAATTTACGCAAGAATCTGTAATCCTGCTCATGTTTCACAAAATGAGAAAATTCACTTCTCACTAATTTTGTCTTTGTATTGCAAACTTACGAGACTAGATGGATTCATGAATTGCTGAACCGCCGCCACGGCCTCGTAGTTTGTTGGAGACTGCAAGCCTTATCAGTCAAACTAGGGTGACAGCTGCTTGTCAAGGTAAAAGCCAGAATCCGTTTAAGTAAACTCAATATTCGTTCAATTTGTTCCATGTAGATCGAGTCTGGCCATGGAAATTCGGTCTTATATCGCTACAACGTCAAGATTTGCCTAAAAGCTAACCCCAAACACCTATTGGCCAGATTTAAAAGTGGAATTTTAATGCATGACTTCCAGTTTTTCGACTTTCTAGCAGCACCTGTCCAAAATTTACCTTCACCTTTATTAGTCGATTGTTGTTTAGTTCGGGGTGTACACAATTTCCTATTGGTTGGACCTGGCATCGTAATTTAATGTAGTTTAGTGCACACTTTTAACCCTGACGAAACGCAGGCCTGAACAGGTGAAAAATATTTCTTAAGTACTTTAATCACTAGAGTCAACAATTATGATTTTCCCCAACGATTGACCTTATTCTGGATTAACCCAGACAACTGACGCCAAATTGCAAATCAATTTGCTGATTTGCACAATTAAAACGTGTTTCTAACTCATGTCCGATGCTTATTTATGTACTCACGTATTAAAACATTTTCCCATAGTACATCAAAAGAAATGCTTAACATGTGCTACATTCAAGCAGTCAGTAAAGTTAGAACAGAGCATTAACAGAATTAGGTCCACAAGGAAAGCCCTGAGGCGGTGGCATGCGTCCACCAGGCAGAGTGGGGCTCGAACTCGGGGCACTGCTTCCCCACAGCACTTCACCAGGATGCAGCAGGGGATCGTTTCTTCCACCGACGCCTCCAAGGCTTTCCTTTCGTCGAATCTTCTTGAGCGTCACATTGAGCAGGTCAATCGCGGCCACCACATCTGACGGCTTGGAAGTCTGCACGCCGGTTCCAATCGTCGACGACGACGACGAAGTGGCAGGTCGGCAGGTGGAACAAGGCGTCTCACCGGCTTGTCTGCATCTGCAGTGTTCGCACTGGCAACCACAACCACCACCACTGATTCCTCCAACACCTCCTAGTCCCAGGAGTGTCTCCATGTGACTGTCACGAGCAAATAAGAACGCAGAGACCACGGGACGGCTTTTAAGCAATGCCGTTTCTGCGTAGTTAACCACCGCTGCCAAAGTGCAGGCTGCACATTAACGACTCCTACAAAAATAGAAGTATGGCATTTCCATATGCTTTTTAAAGGCTTAGAAATTTACTGGCAACTGTTTCGCTTATTATCAGAATTCATAAAATTATAAACATCTTTTGTCGAATTTTGAAATAATTTGGGGTGCACTTTTCTTTTGAAATGGCCCCCTGACCTTACAACCTCGTAGTTAAGATCATTTCGCATCAAAGAAAAAAGAGTTGAGCGCTCGATTTAGGCACAATTGCGTCGCCAGGGATGAAGGTGACTTGGCTATTCAAGGTGCTAATCTGCTTGTGCCTCCTCCTTGTTCAAATTGAGGCAGGCTGCTTTAGCTGGCGCAGGCGCAAAACCAAATCCAACATTCTGAGAGCTGCCCTAGCCGCTGTGTTTGACGCCCATCGACAGGAGCCCGCAGGGAACAGCGAGGACCTCCAGCAAGGCCCTCCAGTTTCATCGCCGACCGAGGTGGTAGAGCGAAGTGTCGAGACAGACGACTGCACCGGAGGCGATGGCGATTGTGAGGAAGGGACTCCGCGACATGCTGCTCTGCGTCTCCTCTCACGTGTTCTAAGTGACCTTCTGGAACGTCCGCAGCCATCCAGACAGGACATCTTTGATTTCAGGGTGACTATTGAATGGACTACCGCGCCTGTTCTTGACTATGACATGAAAAGCAGACGCCAAAATCAACAACTTGGGGCTCTGCTTCTCATTGCACTTTCCCCATATTTGGCAACTTACAATGGGGAGTAAAAATTATTAGTAAAATTAATAGATTTGAAGGCTCGCCATTTTTGTCGTTTGACTAGTTTTGCAATAAAAAAGGCTTATTTTTCTGGTTTTAACCAAAACTTGAGTTCCATATTGACTTTATAGATTTTATCACTTCGTTTCCGGTTCAGTATGAACTTGATTAGCATTACTTTATGTAAACTATTCTATAATTTCTGATGAAGGTGAAAGGGATTTAATTCATAAAAAAGATGCATTTGCTGTCTTCGAGTTTCAAAAACGAAGCGTAAATTTTTCACATGCAATTATTTACCTCATTTCAGCCACAATATCTAGTGGGTAGTATGTCTAATGAACCATGATCAGTGTGCAAATGTCAAGCATGTGGCTAAGTTGGTGAAATGCCTGGAAATATATGGTTGCTATGGCTCCACACCAAGCCCTTTTGGCAGGAAAGTTACAAAGCAGTAATATCACGCAACAAGCAGGCTTACTTGCTAAAAAGATAATATGATTTTTAGGTGATGACAGCAAATCACAATTTCACATTGATTCCCATTAATGCCACTTATTTTAACAACACTTCTCTTCCACCGCACAACTCTGTACCCAAGTGTATTTGCGAGTGCGCATGATTTTGAATGAAACTTAAGTCGTGTCAGAAAAACATTGATATTTTTTCCTTGTCTAATTCTCGTATTTACTCAAATCGCTTGCCTAAAGAAATGTCGAAAAGCACACCACGGAAAATTGAACATTAATGAGCAATCAATGTGCTTTTTGCAGATGATTTCAACAGCCTTTTTTAGCAGGATTGATGTAAAAAGTGAAAATCGACTTGACCGACATTACAGTAGCTGGAGAGGCATTTTAATACTCAAACATTACCTCATTTCATTTTTCTCTTGTCAAATCTTTAACCAGTCTCCGCACCAGCATTCAGAAACCCAACTGCATGCCCAGGGAATCTGTGTTAATAATTCCTAAATACAAGTGAAGACAAGATCGGATAATTGAATATTTTATAGTGATGAAATTTGGATAAAAAGTAAAGGAGTTTATTGGACAAGCTGCTGTCGATGTTCTGAGAAATTAGTAACCTGATTTCTCGGCTATTTATTTAGGAAAGTGCAAAACAGTTGCAAAAAAATTGAGTTTGCGGTGTAAGCACTCAGACGTCTAAATATGGCAAAGGGTAGAAAGTAATTTACATTAAACAATTAGCCTCAGGTAATGTTGTTCTAATCAGTCTAAAATAATTGGCTATAACAAGCAATGCTTTCAACTACTTCCGATAGTGACAATGTCCAGAAAAATAAGTGGCGACATTGTGCATCCGGTGTTATCATTGAAATCACAGGAAATGGTACCAATTTTTTTAGTTGCTGTATATGTTCAGATGTTTCTAATATATTGCCTGTGACTTTATATTCCCAAGGGTTAAAAAGCATATGTGTCCTCAGGTGATGATAAATGTGTCAGATTTATACCATTCCCCTACACGAAAAAAAACAACAAAATTCATTTACGGGATATTTTAAAGCTGCTAATTATATACAATGTATCGTGGGTAGATTTGTCAGCTGTAAAACCGATCAGATTTCAAAGTCAATATAATAGTAACTTCAACATTTGCAACACAGGATAAATGCACATGAGTGAAGAAACGTAGGCTTCTACAGAACTGCCCCTTAATTGTTATTTCAGGTCCAGGGCCAAAGAGAGAAATTGAGGAATCTCAACCAGATTTGGGGAATAAACAACCTCGTGTATTCCAAATATTAATTCTTTTTTTGTGCAAGTTTACTTTATGCACACTTACAAGTTTTTTGTCACATTTATTATGAACCCAAACTTCAATAGTACTCTTCGACATTAGCATTTGATATCAATTCACTAACGACTAATTAACTATCCAATTTACTTAAACTGCAACAAAGTGCAGATATTATGTAGTTCCTTTCCTTGCACAAAATGTTAGGATTGCCACCCAAATTATTTGGTCGAGTATTATCAAAATTTCAGACCCATCAACGCAATTCCAAACTGTAAGTTCAAAAAAAACTTAAAATTAAATTCATTATCAAATATTTTTATTAAACCTTCCTTGACGGACGTAGATGGGCAACCCTATTTTTCCCTTAGCACAGGTAGACACATTTTCTCAATGCAAAGGCTTAAGAGAAAATTTTGAACATTTAAACATAGCTTAGCGTAGGCTAAAACTCAATTTTACAAGCTTACTTTCATTTATAAATTAATATATTAAAAACAGACATTGGCACAACTGTAAAGAGTCTGAAACGAATAAATGTGGGTGTATTATCCATGTTAACCTTATTTACGACATCGCTTTAATTATCATTGCAATATGTGCATATTAGTTCTGTAATGCCCAGAACTGCCTGCATGCATTCAATTTCATAAATTGATGACTTATAATGAATTTTTATGTGCAGTTTTTCTGTTATGAATGTGGAAATCTAAACATGTTTTTGGCTTGTAAATGGGCACAATTTGCATATTTTCTATAGATTTAGAAAATTGACAAAGTCAGATGGAATAAAATTCACACATTCTAAGTATTCTCGCCAAAAAACTAGCATTTTCAATCGCATGGCACTAATTTTAAATTAATCTCAAACAATTTGTTGGTGCGAATTTTAAAAAGAAGTATTGTTCAAATTGTTTTAGTTCCAGAAGCAATCAACATAGTTATTTTGCTAAAAATCAACTATTTTTCTAATGTTTGAAGTTATACATAACTCACACAACCTAAAGACGAACCTTTGAACTACGAGATGTGTTTTAAATAACAAATCGTATGCACTCCCGTAAACGGCGCTTTTTTAATACTTTTACGCATTGGACGTCTGATCATTTTGTACAATTATTCTCTGCGCTAAAATTTTTTTGTAGGTCACAACCCTTATTTTGTCTTAGTTTTATTTTTCTTTTTTTAATCAATTACCTATCCTTTTAATGTTTCCTTGCATTTAAAAACGTGGTCAATCATAATATTAGTTTTCAGCCACTTATTAGAAATTCATTGCAAAAATCTGCGTTTTATTGATAATTTATTTGACTTTGGTTGCATTTGTTGCATGTTCTTGAATTTTTGAAATAAAATCTTTGAGTGTCAGTCATTAAATATGAAATATTTCGGTTTGTTGACACATTTCATAATGTTGCCTTCAAATAAAGGTTTAGGATTTGTGTATCAATATACAAATAATCAACTGCTGTGTTACAAACACTAAAATAAAGCACCTAATAAGTTATTAATTAGGCTCTATCAACCTTTCAATTTTTCTATGACTATTTTCAGCCTTAAATGTTTTATAATAACAAGAAATTCACGATGCTTTTGTGTGAGGCGTCAAATTTATCATAATTCCTTTTACAAGGTTTTAAGACTGAAAATAACTCAAATGTTCTGTTTAATTACGTTGTGGTATTTTTGGTGTACACAAGCGTTAAGATTATCTTACTTGCTAAAAACTTTGAAAATAATTGACTAAAAACGTCATTTTATAAATGATGTGAAACTTTATTAACCATAAGCATTTGTCGTTTAGTTTCACTCCTTTTCAATAGAAAGCTTACAAATTGAAATATTAGGTTAAATCTAAAAGGGAATTGTTCATTTGTTTACATCCACATAGTTAAATGGAATAAATGGACATCCGTGCTGCACAAGGTTCTACAGCAGCAGTACGAGAAGCCATTGCTGGTCGGCTTCCAATGGACCAGTTTAGTAAACTAGCTGTAACAGGACTTGAAAACGGCCAGACGCGTGGGGCGTCACCCAAATACGAGAAGCAGCAGCCAAAGCGAAAATCCACTCCTGATCTCGTTTATCAGAACTACCACAACAACCACAATAACGTACAACCAATTCCTCCATCCTTTGCTGTTGCCTCAAAAACCACTGACGATGAGACTAAAAAGGATTTGCTAAAGCCTGGTGACGTTCTCAAAAGCCGATGGCGCGTGCTAAGCAAGATTGGTGGTGGTGGCTTTGGTGAAATATACGAAGCTGTTGACACACAGGTCAGTCTAATTACGTTTTTGTGCATTTGAGCTTGTAGTAATAGTAAGCTGAAATTTAAAAAACGATTGATCTAAGGTAAGATTTTGGGGATACAAAGAATAGATGGCTTGCAAAAATGAAGCACTGCCAAGCATATTTTAAAAAAAAGTTCACTTATCTTGAATGGCAACAATATGGACGCCTAACTCATAGGTTAGGCAGTGAGGTTCATCATATTTGGCTATAGTTGCATAAACGTTTTTTAATGTAAAATAAAAAAGAGTTTGCGTTCCCCGCTGTGACATTGTTTTCGTCACCCAAATTACTCTCTGCGTTTATTATAGTCTCCCCGTAAAATAAACTTTTAGGCGGATTCCGGAGCATTGGAATCGTCGAGCTTATGCCCACTCTGCGCTAGCAAACTCGATGGGCACGCTCACAACCCAGCGTCGAACCATGCATCTGCACTCGTACAGACGTGCACGGCTTGTGGTCGAAAATTCGTTCCGACCGCCACCGCGAACCATGATCTTCAGCGTCATCTGAGCGAAAGCACGATCGAGCTGGTTGACTCGGGAAACTCCTCCACACATTCAGACAAAGTAACGGGACCCGATAATCGCATTGTAGCCGTCAAGGCTGAATCCAACACCCAGCCAAAACAAATGCTGCGCATGGAAGTTGCCGTGATGCGTAGATTGAAGAATAAAAAAAACTTCTGCGATTTACTGGCCTGCGGCAGAAATGCGCGGATTAACTACATCATTATGACTCTGCAGGTAGGCAAGTGAAAAAAAATACAATAAACATGCAAATCATACTTTCGAATGCCATAATTAGATTAAAACACTCCAGTCAGATCACCTAATTAGCAACAGTAGAACCAGATTTTTTACATGAAACAAATAACTACCAAATGGTTATGCGTTTGCATGGTTTTTGTCATGAATCTAATACGGTTGTTTGGCGCAGTCTGCGTGTCCTGGTAAAAAATACAGTTGATTTGTAAAACCGATTGGCTATCTGATGGTAGCGGGAATCTATTTGGTGTACGATAAGTTATCAAGATGCAGTACAGGTTGCGGAGAAAACGCCTTCTAGTGTGATCTGATCTTAGAAACCATCAAGAGCCTTTACCTAAAATTGGTCCACTCGACTGCATTGTGATTGGCCATCTTATTCCAGTATTCCTCCGGGTCCCAATTCAATCACGACTTACCGATTTTATTGTGTGGATGTGGACGCCGATGTACACTTGACGGCGCAAGTCAGTTGCACTCGTGCAGACGATGTGTACACTAATAAGTCACACAAGTAAACGGGGCATTCATATGTGCACACATTTGAATGTTCACATGTGTCCACACAAACAATGAAGAATTATTATAACACTTTACACAATTTACCACAGTAAATCACCCGCAAAACATGAAAATTTTATTCCATTTCCAGACTTTCTAGATTCATGTATCGACGAGAACGAGGGATCGGAATTATTACTTGTGTGTTGTCGATAATTGCGCTTGTTCCTCAATGGTTTCCGAAAACTTGTGCGATGAACCCTATGTTGTCACATATCTAGAATCTTGACAAAAATTTTGTGGAGTTGTTTTTTCACGGTTAGGTGGTTCCACTAGTGGAAAATACGTAATTTTGTTTCTTCTACCGTCAAGGTTAACAGATATTCACAATGCAATACAACTGGTACCAGGAAACTAACACTGTTCTGTGATTATTTAATTAAAACTTCCATTTACCTGGTTTAACAGGTAATAGCTACAATACAGTGTCTGGGACTTGTTCCAAACAAGCATCCTACGTCAATTATTGCTTACGCACTTTTTTAGATAAATAGTCTCTGCCGGTGTAAATGACATTGGCATCTTTTTATCTACGAGGAAAAAGTCACCTGAAACCTCGGTAAACTTTGATGTTGCCGCCGGTGTGTCTTGTTAATAAGTGGCAAGCCCGGCTTCCGGTCTGTGCTTCACCAAACCTGAGTGAGCCCTAGGCGCAAGCACACAGCAAGTCTTGCGTCTGGCAACAGGCTGCAGGCACACGCGTGTTAAAAGCAAAAAAAAGTCTCACAACATCGGCGCTGTGATCGATACTTCCACTTTACACTGTGGGCTGCTCAAATGTCGTCTTTGTTATGAATTTAGGCAGTTTTTTGGGTACCATGGGGAGTTGAAAGTTACCGCGAAATTTATAGCCTGATATCAGCTAAACACTCGATTATAAAAAAGTAAATTTACACAAGAAATTTCTATGTCTCACTGAGTTAAAACACCATCAACTATACATTACGTGGGATTCCCACGGCGCCTTTGTTTAAGTGTATTGCAAGATTCTTTTTCTTTGTAGGGTAAAAATCTCAGCGAACTGCGCAAGAACAGCGCCGAGCGCTGTTTCAGTCGTTCTACGTCCCTGCGCATAATATGCAAGTGCCTTGATGCCGTAGAGGCATTCCACAGCATTGGCTTCCTCCATCGTGACATTAAGCCCTCCAATTTTTGCCTACGCAAAGACGATCCGACGGAGGTATGTTTGCTGGATTTTGGCCTAGCTCGCCAATTCACCACAACAGGCTCGCTCAGTCAACTACGACCACCAAGGAATTCTGCCGGCTTCCGCGGGACTGTCCGCTATGCTTCCATCAATGCCCACAAATACCGCGAGTTGGGGCGACACGACGATCTGTGGTCGATGTACTACATGCTCGTGGAGTTTCTAAAAGGCACTCTGCCATGGAATAAAATCAGCCAGAAGGAGATTGTTAAGAATAAAAAGATGGAAACCGATCCCATTGAACTCGGGGTGACTAGTGGTCTTCCGAAGAGCATCGCTTCGGTGTGGGTCAATCACTTGAAAGGCCTAAGTTATTACACGGCTCCAAATTACCGCGAGTTGAGAAGAGTCATCGAGAATTGGCTTTCAGCGAATGGTGTGGAGTGGAATGAGCCATATGACTGGGACAGAAGACCAATGACTCATGTTCAAAGCGCGACCACATTTGCACCGCTCTTCAAACGAAATCAAGTGCCTACTCGACAGTTTGTTCAGAATTCCAAGCGACTCGCTCACCACGACTCGTCGGGCTGCTTGAAGCGTCTCGACAAACGCAGCTTCGGCTCCAACATGGAGCTTAAACGGCTTGAATCCGAAGGCGCTGAAGGCAGCACGGCCGCCTTTGTTGGACGAAGTACAGCTGCGCTCTGCGAGGATGCGCTGACAAACCAAAGCAAAACCCAAGTGCCTGGATGTGTCACCTTGGCAACGGAGAATCTCCTACAAGAAGACGGCGCCGGCAACGCCAATGAAAGCTCTGACAAGGTGGACGGGAAGGAGAAGCTAATGGCCAGTCACATTGACCTCGCTGCCATAGGTGAGCCCAGGAGGCCAGCGCAAGGTGCTGAACCGACAGACAAGCAGTTCCTTCCCACAGGCACCCCACAAAGTAAGCCATACCGCTTTCCTGCAATTGACAGATGTTTGTTCTGTGTTGAAATTTTTTGCTTTGCAACTTGTTAGCTCACAAATCCCCTTGTCCTAGTGCCGTTGTGGCCGGTTAAGGATTGTCAGAAGTTTTACAGTTTAACTATTCAGTCCAATCAAATTTTGCGGTTTACCTGAACTGCAGCCCAAAATCGTTAGGGCAATCGAATAGGGGATAAGCAAACCCACCCATTGATTTCAAAGTAGCCTCATAAAAAGCCAGGGCTTCCCCATGAATCACGTCTCTTCTTCCTTCGTCTTCGGTTCTTTACTTTCTTGCTTAAGCTAAGCGCCCTTGTCTCTTCCTGAGTCCTTCTCTGTCTAGTGCTGACCTCTCTCTTTAATGTTCCCACACTCTGCCTCAAAGTATGACGAAATCTATTGGGGGTTCTCGCGTACAACTGGGCCGAAATAGCTCTTTCACGGGGGCAAAGGCGGCGTGCGTTTTGTACACTCATTCGAGCACTTGCCGACCACCCTGCTTAAATATGTTTTAGATGAGAAAAAAGAACGCTCCAACGCCAACCAACGCCACAAACTCTTTACCTACTTTGGACTGAGGCGTGCAAAATCCGAGAGTAAGAGTAGACCAATAACCTAGACTCCGGTCCTAATCAGATCGCCACCGCAGGCACTTTTACACGAGCTTAACTGCACCGGCTTTAATTTATCCCCTGACTCGTTAGCCCGGTAGTTTAACTTTACTTACAATCGCCTCAGAGCGCGCGATACGTTAACGTAGCCCGATGACCACGTCAAATTGTTGACAGGCAGGCTCCTTAACCCGTGGCCTGAGTCCGCTTCACGTTGTTGGACTAGCTTTCCGCGGTCTCACCGCTTTGGGAATTCGTCCTAACGTCTTTCGATTAAGTAGGCTGAGGATATAATCGGCGCAAAAGCACCGAGTAATGGTTGACTAAAGTGCACCCTTTGTTATTGTTGTTGTGGGTTGTAGCTCGCAAACCGGACAGGCCTAGGAAGTAGCCGGGGGCGGGATTCTCACTATACCTACGAACCGCTCGAGCACTTTCAAAGTTCCTCACTCCCTACCTTCCTCTTTCAAGCATGTAAACCAGTCTAGCCTTGCCTTACCAGTCTCCTTTCCAACGCCAAATGAACTTTACATCTTATCAAATGACTCGTAATTTCTCCTTCCATTTTTACCGCTGAAGTCTGTAATTTAAAAAAGAACTTTTACTTTTTTAGAATGTGTATTGATAGTTTGCTAAAGCATCCTTTTTGTAATCAGTCATTAAAGATGGGGAGATGTAGGAACACACATAGGCACAATGCAGAGATGACTAGGCATTGATAGACTACTAGAATCTTTTAGCCTAGCCTCCGTGGTCAATTTCCCAGGTTTGTGCTTCGGTTATTAAGAAGAAATGCCGGGTTACGACGGAACCTGGGTGGAAGTATAACCAGAACAGGAGAGCCAAGAAGGCTAGAAGGATTAGTGCTGTCATTGCAATCTTCAGTTTTACCGGTCACACTGAGAAAAACACACAGGAAGCATCGCTTGCTAAAACAATCGTAAATGCGCCAAACCAGTTTACGCAGTAAATGTGCGTTGCTATGACAAATCAGACCAGTTTAGTTCATAAGAGTCTCAAAACAAATCGGTGCCTACTCTGTCACAATGAGAACAATTGAGTACATTCGTGTCTATTTTCTGTTACTTAGAAAGCATAGGTGTACGAGTGTGTGAATGTTCGATATCTGCAAGTTTTTGTCACCAAGCAGAAAACGAAGAAGTTGTCACCAGGATTTTCTGCGTGCAGTTCAATTTCTGCTCTAATGCCTACTTATTAATAGGAGCATTTACTGTTAGCCGCTAAACACACTGGAGAGTTCACGCAAACAGAGTTTTCGCCATCGATCCTGTTCCCACCGTAAATCGTATTTTCGCATACCTTTTGGTGCTGCAGAAATAAGCAATTAAATTAAGCACTCACAAACTGTTGCGTTTCGCTCAAGTTGTCACTGTGCTGTTTCCGGCGCTGCGCTCACACCAGTACGGCGTAGAAACGTCGAAGTGAGCGCGCAGATCCAGGCTGAAGGCTAACTGGTATGACTGTGAAGCGTCACATTAAAGGCGCGCGCTCTCACACACACACACACCGGCTTTGGAGCAAAAGTGGAGAGCTGTATTCACAAAATCGATATTTACAGAGATGCGTGTTAACTCACCGGTTGGGTTACGGTAACATTTGCTCACTAGAGGTCCTGATCTGAGCGGTATCGATTAAACACTTTATCTTATTTGTGACCTAGTAACAGCCTATTACTCCCTGTGTTTTGAGATCCAAGTAGCTGTCTATAATACAGTGCTCTCATCGGCCATCATTTGATTGCCTAAAACCAGAAATTTTGCATCAACTTTTACCAAACCGTTATTTGGCACAAGAACCCATGAAGGGCATTTAAATACACGGTTGACTTCGTACACAACCTGGCTTGTTAAGGGTACGACTGTCACAGCGTTGTCGTCTAATAGTTCCTACCACTAGCATCACCATCAATCGTCTCAAGTTTCAGCGCTCTACGTTGACTTGTGTTGATACAGTTTTCTGTAACTTTTGCGGCACAATCAAGTAAGAACAAATTGGAATGCCAATGCTAGCTAGTTCAGACATTTTACAACGATATAAATAATTTCTAATAGGTTGAGAAACTACTGGTTTTGAAAATACATCAAGTAGTAATCGAATTTCACTGCAGGCATAACGATGAACGTCATCGATTCCGTAAAACGCCACTTCGCATTAACGCGTAGATTGTGTTTGGTGGCATTCGGCTAAAGACCATTAAATTTTGGGTCAATGACAACCGCGTCTGTGCGTTTTGCTGACCATGACCCAACCAATCAGGGTGCAGAAGAGAGAATTTTATTTCTTTTTGCAGGTAAAAGCACTTCTTTCAGCAATTCGCCCAATTTCATGCTGGTTCGATGCGATATGTGACAAAGTGGTTCCTAAGTGATGCAATTCGTGAACAAGTAAAACGGCAACAATTTTAAACAAGTCAGAATTAGAGTATAACATAAGTCGGAAATGCAAAATGGTTCGACAATTCAAAATGGCTACTCATAACTTCTAAATCCATTAGAAATAACGGACGCTATGCAGAAATAACTTGTTGTTGCATTATTCTTATCGTTTGTTGAAACATTCCGTTAATTTTAAAAGCATCACAGCTGTTTTCAACCTTAATAACAGGCTTTAAAAGTACAGTTTTGTGCGCATCCATCCACCCACAAGGTCCATTTTAAAAGTCGAAAATGGTTTTTTTACCTACAGCGTTAGATTCCCTTCCACACGAGTAAATTCAACTTCAACAGTTTTGCGAATTTTCATCAGTACAATTGGTTGTTACTATGGAATCTAAATTTATTTCGATTCAGTAGTCCAATTTGACATCGTTTCCTCACATGGTAATTTCCGCTGTAGAAGTAAACTGAAAAGAGTTGTAACTACCAGATCTCCGTGTTAGCAGGATTCAATTACTTCATAGCAGGGGTATCAAAAATCAACTTTTTTCAAACCTTGACAACGGCACTCCCAGCACACCACTTAAGACAATGCCGTGTTCAGCAGATCGCGTGATGACTTAGCGCTGTTGAAGACGAACGTGTAGTATGCAAATAACGGAGGCGGTTCTTGTGCAAAATCGCTTACAAATTGGTTTTCATTGGTGAAACGGGGGCGTTCTCACTTATTACTCATTTAAAAGGTCAATTTCTATTGTAGCCAATTGTGTTTATTCAACCAATTGAATATCCTTTTAGTGTGCCAACGTACTTAGCTTAACAATTACGCAATGATAAACTGAGCGGTGGGATGGTTTGCAAACATTTACAAGGGAGTCGTGGACGACTGCGAAGCCATGAGCTTCTGTTTCATGCTTGCTGCGTTGTGAATTACTTTGGCACTAATTCTGCTATGATAAAATTGTAATAGACCGGCCTGTCAGATATTGCTTACTTCTTTAATTCCCGAGACCTCGTCATTACTTTTGTCTCCTGAGAGATTGATGGTTTTATATTTTTAATGCGATTTTACCTGAACTCAGATAAAGGATCTTGATATACAAGCCTAGATTTTGACTGTATTTGCCTTAACCTGCAGAAATCATCGATTAGATAGTATTCGTGTCAAGCAATTAGTTACAGGAACGTCTTTGCGATATATACATGGGAAAAAAGCGTAGATTAATGATACCGATTTATTAAAAGTCATTTGTTTTAATTACAGCCCGACCATCTTTGGCAGACGTTTTAAATTTCTCCGGTAAACCGCAATATCATCGCCAGCTTTCTGCTGAAGCGCGTTATTCTCTCGTGAACAGCTTCACATCGCCAACGTCACCACTGCCTCCAACACCGCCTCCGCACAAAACAGCAGGTCGTGAAAACGATCTGGTCTTTCTTCACCCCGAAAACCGCCCCCTCCTGCCTCCGACGTATCCCACCACCCCTCCGATGGTGCCCTCGCTCTTCCACGAGGACCTGCACAACCCCGCTGCACGCTTGCCACCGCCGTACAGGATCAGACGAGGCACTGTTGATAGCCCTGCTGGTCAGGCCGAAGCGGTCTCTACTTTGCCCACACCGAAACCACGGAGTCGGTACTCGGACATCCTCGAGGCTACGCCTGAAGAAGTGGACAAAGTAGCAGAGCCCACAGACGATAGAAATGGCTGGTTTTGCAGAGACGACCTTCAGGATGGGTTTCGCCCCACCTTGCTCTCCAACCCTTACTACCGTTTCAGATCACGAAGTCCCACAAAAGGCGAATCAGCAATAAGCCCACTGCAGCTTTTGGAGGTGCTCAAAACGCGAAGCTCAAGTGCTGAACACCTGGAAGATGGCATCTCGAAGCCTAGTCCACACCTGGAACCCAAGAATCGGCAAATGTATCGAAGTTTGAACACGCTAGCTATGACCACACCAGACCCGATTGTGTATACATCACAAGCCGTTACGAGCAATAATTCAAACGGGGACAACAGTAAAAAAGATCTTGTTCGGAAAGGTAATGAAACCTGGTTGCCGGTGATAGATGGGCGGACAAGGTCAGCGTCAACAGACATAGCCTCTAATAGGCCAGCTTCCTTGGTGGTGCATGGTGCAGCAGTCGGTGTTATTCGTAGGCCGACGCAAACGCTTAGTGGCAAATCGACGATTAATTGGCGACCAGTGAATCCGAGGGATAAAGCTGGCACATCCTTGAGTTCGCATATGTCCAACCCGACCCCTAGCCCCAGCGACACACAGAAATAACGTGATTGGTGGACTTTCTCGGGCAGATGTTGTCTTCGCCAGTTGTAAATAAACGCCCAAACGAATTCTGCTCTCCCAAAAGTCACGATGCTCCTTTTTAAAGCGGCATTTACCCCCAGACACATTGTGGCGATTTTGAGCAATTTCTTGAATTTTTCATCTTTTTAATATGATTATATCCATTTGACAATACGTCGAACATGTTACCAAATACCCTGCAATGCGTTTTATTTACTTTGACCGAATTTGAAATAAAATGCTCCAATTTGCAACTATCGAACAATACATTCAAATAAGGGAGCATCACGGACCTGACCAATGGCACATCAGCGTTGAGACAATGAACCAATCACAACCACAAGAAAAGCACATTTCTGGCTCGAAGTAAATATCCTTTAATAGTTATTGTGTGATAATATACCAACATAGACGCCACATCTAGGATGACGTTACCTTAAAAATATACACCTCCAAGGAACACACGAGCAAACCGCGTGCGCAGTAGCAGAGATGGCTTGATGCAACACACCAAGACACGGTTACCGATAACGCAAGCCCGCTGTGCTCTTCAAAATACGCTCGTCAACAGTTAGAGAACGGTGTGGGAGGAGTATAATAACATTGTCTACTCAAATACTGTTGAGAGCATTTATCTGCAGCAATTATGGGTGCATAAGAATGGCGCTGTGTCAACAGTAGTCACGAATAAGAGGATTTTCGGCGAACGGCTTTGTAAATAGCACTCAGTAACATAGTAACAAGGTCACAGTAGTCAGCAACAGACAAAATGACTCCAGTTGATGAACTACTGCCTGGGAACAGAATAAGGAATTCATCTTCAGGGTGTACTTGCCCATTTTGGCAGACGACACACCCTTAAAATCTATGAAGCGTGATGTTATGGCGCTGGCCAAAACTCGTGAATAGCGGTTCCGCCCACCAATTCAAATTGTCGTCCTTGATTTGCGTTGGACTGACCGATGTTGATGAAGCGAAATTCACCACGGTTCTGTGAATCCTGCATATTCAATCTTGTGAGGACATTGATACAGGAACATTCTTTAAGAGTCAGCAATGATGGCAGGACAAATGAACACTGGAACTGGGTAAAGGGCATTTCACCGTAGATCTGATTTTGTTGAAGAGGTCGCAGTATTTAAACGTATTTCAACTAGCTACACATGTCAATACAAAAGACGGCGATCAAGAACGTGCACGCGCACATGAATACCGAATATTTTTACAAATTTCATAAAAATGTGGATATATTACAGAACCATTTTTGACGATACCCGAATTGTACCAAGTCATTTCTGTGTTTAAAGCAACTAACCTGCTGATCTTAAATGGTTGCATAACGGCCAATCCTCTCTTTCCCACATATTTATGAAATATCGTACTGATTTATGGACAAATCAAGAAACCTCAAAGCGAGCCTCTAATGCATCCCAAAGTGGATTTTACCAGAAAACGATAAACCCAACCACTGTTTTTTCCCAAATGTGCTAAAAACGGGAATGTCGTCTGCTTCTTTATTTCGGAAGGCATCCCAACATACCACTCCCAGTGAACAATCACACCTTGCGTGCTCGAAGTCGTGAACATTGCGAAACGACTCATGCCGCGTTGGTAGACGTTGAGCGGGATGAAACCTAAGTACCACAACTACTAACACGCTACTTCGAATTTGTAGGTAGATAATTCTTACCAACAACAGCCAAAATTACGGGTTGCTGGCTTGTGAATGGGGCGATAGAAAACACACGTGACCTGATTAAGTGCCAAAAAACTCCACGACTTTACGCCTCGAGAAAACTAGCGAAATACAGCGACGCTAAACCGGGGGCTAGTAGACAAAAAATCAATCGTGGGGAGGCGGATGAGGCAAGTTACTGGAGCCAAAATATCAACAGTGCGATGAAGACTAACCATGGCCCTCAAAAAAAGGCGAAACTATACGGTAAAGCTGATGTAAGATCACAAAAAGTCAGCTTTCTGCATTTATACAGTGTAGAGGGGGGATTAGGCGTGGAAAACAAAAATGGCAGACGAAATCACACGAGCTAAATTGGCAGATCAGGGTGCATACAGGTGCGTGTGATTCGTTAATGAGATCAAGGTGAAATCGCGGGAGAATCAGGGTTTCTAAGGATGGTTGATTTTTCCTGCCTTGTAGTTCCGGTCGATGAGCTCACTTTGGAGGAACATGTGAAGACACTTCTCGTTTTGCACAAGTGGGTGACCGGCAACTCTACAGTATAAGAAAAAAGGGAGAAAAGAACCATTATGGCGACGAGTAGAAGGTATTAGTATTAGTGGTTGGTATATAATTCTACCGTGGGTCACGAACAAATTAGTTTCGTTGCCAAAATGCCATAATGGAAACCAAAAGAGGTTACGAAGGCCGTTTTTTTAGAAAGGTTACGAGGGTAAACAAGTGGTGACCAATCAGTTTTAGTAGTCAAAACATGAAGGCACTCGATTTTACTAAGTGGCGCTATCCATTTGTAACCTAAGAAGGGTGAAACTTGTCGCACAATCAACCAAAAAAACAATAACAATAGCCATAACATAGGCCTTACGACAATATAGATATTACGGAAAGCCCACCCGGAGTTGCTACTAGTGCAGTAGTTTTGGTTGCGGCATTTTCATGCAAATGCAAAATCACAAGTGAAACGCAAACAAGAATCCCCAAGTCCGAAACTCACTTATTTATGAATTCTTCCAAGCCTTTACGCCGTGCCTCAATGAAGTCACTATCAAACAAACCATCATCAGCGCGGAAGGGAAATTGGCGTTTCCAAGCCTTCCCGGGTAGCTTAGGCACAATAATCTACAGAACGAAATTGTAGGTTTACAACCAGACGTGCAACGACAGATATAAAAGAAAACGGTTTGAATAAATCAGGGGGAAAGTACCAGCACCAGTACTCAGTTCCTTCATTTATCAAATATAAAATGATTTACTTGCCACTACTCTTGTCTAAAAGCTGATAACCCCTGAACAGTTTATCCAAATGACGTTTGTCTGGCTCATTCAAATTAAAAAGCTTTATGATTGCGGATGGCAAATTACCTTACTCTCGCGATCAAGTTCCCCACGCAACCAGTCGAAATCTCGGTATCGACGACGGACACTCGATTCTTGCAAACGGAAAACTGGGAGATTTGTCTAGCCATGTCACCGATATAGATGTAGTTACCTTAAGTTTTACTTCATAATCAACGTAGCGAGACTTTGCATCGCCATGAACTTGTGGATTGCAAACATCGATTTCTAAAAAGTTTGCGGGAGGCGAGTAGGCATCCTCTATGGTCTGCTGCTTAGTTTCGAGCCTCTGCGTCGCAGACGCCATACCTGATAACGAAAGTCTCACGAGGACGACTTTGACCTTGCTACCGACCCAAACAATTTCATGCGATTTAAATGTTCCAAAACTGAAAATTCAAGATATAAATGATTAATTTAATTGCTTAAGTTACCGATATTTTTTTAATTACAAATTTTTTGAAGGAACGTGGCTGTTTAAACAAGTGTTCGAGATTAGGCTTGATAATATTTAGATGCATCGTTTTTCACGTTGCACTACAAGTTTGTACGAACTTGTAACATTCAGTGGTGCTGGGTTTAACCGGACGCGTTAACGATTTTGGCTCATATGGTCTCAAATACTGTTTAACTTTAAATTTACGACTATTTTCTAACTTTTAAATGAACCATTAACCCAGATTTACAACACTAACCGTTTTAAGCTTGGCACAAAACAATTGGCCAATTTTACACAATAATATTTTATCTGTTCGTTTAATTTTGATTAATTTTAAATCATGCAATGCAACTGATACAAGAAAATGCCGACTTATTCTCATAATTGTAAATTGCCACTACTAAAAAACGGTTTTAATTCCTTTTTTTATAGTTTTCCACAGCAAACTGCGTGTTTTTTAGAATATAACAGCTTTTATTTCGCACATAGTGTTCCTAATTTCGAATCTTTGATGATTATTTTAGGTTTGGTGAATATCCACCTCAATGACCTCTTTTTCACGGCATCAATGTGCGTGTACCTCCCCAAAGCAACCTGCTTCATTCATCTGAGAGTTAAACCACTATACTTATAAAGGTTCACCCAGACTATAATGGTCACCATCCTTTGTGCTTTTAACATACCCAACTGGCTTAGTCTATCAAGCAAACTCTTGTCTCCACCACCTTTGGTCTTCATAGTCTTCTGGGGCATCTTTTTAACCCACTCAAGGGAATGCATTGTGGTCACACCGTAGTGATTTGAGACCACATGTGGCTGTGTTTAAGAACTCACAGATGGACAAAAAATGGGGACAAATACGAATTATAACAAATACAAACCTATTCTCCCTGATTTTAAATGATCAGGCCTATTTGAGTCAGTTAGTGGCACATACTAATTCATGCATTTTTGCGAGATTTACGTTAAGTAGTTTCTTGGAACATATTTGTGAATAAGATTAACGAGTTAATTCAGGTACTTCTTCCTCAGAGGTTGCTGGCTGCACTTTAAGCAGATTAAATCAATAACCTAAGAAATACTAATTGCAAATTTTTATATCCACAATACGTTCCAGACGTGAATGCTTGGTGGCCAATTATTTACGTTAATGATTTTGCGTTGCACATGTTTCCAGAGGTGAGACATTATTTCTGCATGCATTCAAAAAATGACCGAGGGCCCATGACAACGTGAAATAAGTAATTATATGGTAAATGTGTAATAGGATACTATATAATACACAATTTTGTTCAGATCTGGATTACGCTGGTTCTCAAACTGGAAGCGCTTAACGTGGAAATTGCTGAGGCAAATTTGTGTGCGTTTAGCCAAATTCATCAGCACAAAATTCTCACCTGGGCAAAAAAAAGAAATTTGACTGGCTCAAAAGGCAATAACCTATACAGCCTCAACCGTGGGACTGTTATTTGGCTCATGTCCTCTGATGCGTTGCGGCTATCCACTAAAAACGAAGGAATGAACAGGACCAACGTGTAAGTTAATATTGCAAGCAGGTTGCTCCAATCGAACAACTTTAAAGCAATTCTGCACAATCACATCCCTCGTGAAATCAGTGCTGCCTGAGCATACGTCACATCGTGAGTTAAGTTTAGCAGCAGAGGAAGTGGCATGATGAAAGGGTGAGCAAGCTTTGATCAAGACGTTGGATAATCTTGAAGTGTTAATTCCACCTTGATATGTGCCTACCTCGTCAGACTATCCATTCCATGCTCAATAAACCTCTTTATAGAACGCTGTTCAGAGGAAGGTAGAGATGCGTCTCTTCGACGATGCGGCGGCCAGATAAGACGCTGCAACTTCAACAATTGTAAGCTCTTAACAGTGTAGATATCGAGGACCTTTAACGGTTCATCACGTTGACCGGTCTCAGTTTCTTCTAAGGCAGGTGCCACAGGAAATTCAAAAAAATAGCAGCGACCAAGCAAATGATATTTCGAAGAGGCAGCCAACAGTGTGCGCGTTGGGGCAAACTTATTTTGATCAATTTACTTCCTATTTATAATAATCATCTGGATTCGAAAACGTGTGCACTTGCGATCGTCATGGAGACAAATGTTTTGCGATTCCACAAAAGTAATCCTTGTTTTATCGGGCTTATATTAAAAAAATTGATTGCGTCAATGTTAAATAAAGCATTTATTAACGGCTTTCAAGTACTCTACAGAACCACCTTGATCACTCCAGCTATGTACAGTAGGATCAGTTTTGATTTAATTAAATCCTGACATGATTCCTACCTGATTGTTGCACTTAAACCAAGGTCATTTTTGATTAATGCCATCGCAAAGCGGTCCAGTAGATTTTGACTAGTGCCAATTGGCTGCTGAATAAATTCATTTTCTCGAGCATTCCGAAGGCTAGCTAATTGTGCTGTGGGAATTTCTGTTAATTTATGTGTAATCGGATTTTATTATTTAGAATTCCTTTTGCCTTCCTACACACGGTTAATTGGACGCGATCCGAATGTTGGAGTGGAGATATTTTCTGCGATCGACTGGCACACGACTGGCAAGCGTTTCAGTAGCGGAAAAATGAAAGCCTACCACAGTCTTTTTTTGTAAAGCTGAAGTGGCTCTTCTGACTGCGTGAGTTGCTTCACCGCGTTTCTTAAGACATGGCTTTTGGCAATCAGTGCACTCACTCAAGATGAATTCAAGATGGTTCGCGTTAAAAATGCTTGTCAGCTCTGAATTCAATAATTTGATCACTACTTGCACACCATGACATTCTTTGTAATGATTTTTCTGAAAAGGTATTAAATAAAAACAATAGATAACCATGAACGTAATGTTGGAAATATTGTCAACTGTGTTCCATTACCCTGCGTTATCTCTCAGGTAGAGTAAGACACTTACAAGATCTGGGAAAATAGTCATTGACAAGTTTACGCACATTGTCCAGCGTTGTGAACTGTTTCCCAATTAAGGCGTGCTGTACTAACGGGAACAACTGGTATTTGGACAGGGACTAGTCTGGTGCATATGCCGCGTGTTGGATGACTTCCCGTGCCAAGTTCAAGAGGGTCTCCTGAGTCGCGCAAGCAACGTGAGGCGGTCGAGAGTTGTCATACAGCAGCAGCCGTATAACCTGCCTGCTTCTTTGTCCAGTAAATGGTCTTTTCTGATCACATTCCTTGCTCACTTTGTTCAATTGTCGGCTGTAGAGTTCCGATTCCGCATCTTCACCTTTCCGAGGCTGTCCGGGGAGCAGCTGGTCACCAAGGTTGAAATCACCACTTCTAAAACCTTTGTTTCAATGATTACATGAATCATAAAAGCATATTTATCTCATTTGACTGAGCCTTAAATCCAGTGGCGAATATACTGTTTATCATTTACCATCGAAAACTTTGCCATTAAGATAAGTGATGTAACTCACTCAGACTTGTCGTTCAGTGTTCTGAAATCAAGAGTCCGATCCTTACGAAAACACAAAAAGCAGCAAAAAACGTTTCTATTTAAAATAAAATTTTATAAAATCTGTAAAAATTAAGTTATGCACCTATTATTTTAACTACCAGGCATTTTATTTTGTCTAGATGTCTTGTCAAACAAAAAATATTTATGTTTTTTACTGACGCGTTGTGTTGAGCTTCTTTGTGTAAGTAGAACATTGTGCGTAAACTCATGAATCCATGTAAATTGAAGGGAACAGCATTACGTTTTTAGGCTTTGCCTAATTAATAAATTTCCATGTATGCTTGTTGGTTTGGGTTGTCGGATTTTCCTTCAGTTAATGCACCAATCTAATAACTACACCCCAAGACATCAAGCACTCCGCCTATCTTTAAAGTTGACGTGGCAATGAATGATTGTGTGTGATCGCACACTGTAACTCCAGGAGTGCTGTCGAGGTTGCTAGCAAAATTGTTTCTAGCAAATCGTCTTGGATATAGTAATCTGTTCCCAATTACTTCTTTTTGAATCATCACAAGTCACATACCCCAATTTCAAGTTAATATCTAAAACAAGAATATTTACAAGAAATATTTGAGGGAGATGCTTGTTCTATTTTATTGATTTTGTACTTATTAGTAGGTTAAAGTTAAGGAAATTGGTGTTAACATCCGACGCCCTTTGCGGCACTGTAAATGATCGAGGGCTGAGGAACTAGAAATAACGGCCATAAATTGGCGAGTTGGTAATTCACATTCCGTTCTGGAGTTAACGGATCTGGTGATTATTACCACGGCGTTTTGTAGAATGAATAAGGATTTTCCATGTCATAATTAATCACGGATAACGAATTTGGTTGAAACAAAGAGTCACCTGGACTTCATAAATGTTACGTCATCTTGATGGATGCTTGATTGTCACGTCTTGGCAGCATCGCCATAATTTAAAGCAATTATTGTTGCTTAGTGGTTGATGCGAATCGATCAGGTTAGCCCTCAAGACATAAAAGCGCATGATGCTCTTTCAGATTGACTCGATTGATTGAAGCAGATTCAGATGCATGCCTGGCTTATGGGAGGTAGTACCTGTGCACGATATTAAGATTCTACGAGGAAAAAATCCAGCTAGGTGGAACACGCCAAAGGCACCGGAGATGTAGGTAATGTTGGCTCTAGAATGTAATTGCGTTTTTGTGGAACGTTCCAGCTTGAATTCGTCAGCAGACGTCTCAGACCGGGGCACTTTGCTTACACCATGATTAAAGTTTCAATCTAACCAATCAAATGGCGTTGCATTGTGATTTAAAGTATTGGCGTTACTATAAAAAGGACTTAAAATATCACGGAATCGCTTAACGTGTCAATGCGCTGGATATATCAAGCAATGAGTATCTTCATCGTTTTAACGGTTGGCCTCGTGTGTGCACTGGGGTTAACAATGACGTATCCTGTGTTCGACAATGAAATCGAGGAGCTTTTGGATGGACGAGGTATCTCCGAAGTGAAACCACTTATTCAAGCACTGGACGTTGACGATGCGATTAAGCAGCATTACCTTACGATGGATGTATAAATTCCAGCGCCGAATTCAGGAATTCGCAGCAGGTTGTAGGTCTGTGTATTCCTCTAGCAAAAGCAATCGTTTTAAGCAATGGCATTGTCAGCAGTCTTGGTTTATTCGTCCTTAAGCAATAATTATGATGAACTGTTTTTCAAAAGCGTGTTCCAACATCTCACTGCTTGTTGTTGACTATTTCTATTTTTTTCTTTTTTTCTAGAAATGCAATTATTTCATTGTTGCTAAAATATGTAGGAATTTAAGTAATATACTGGGAAATGCAAGTACTGTTTAAAGTTGCACAAACCTATAGCACGGAACTTAGCAAAAACTGACCTTCATCGTCAAGGCATGAATTCATTACAACATCGAAAGGCCATTATATGACAGTGAATTCTAATTCTACCACCTGTAAGATACTAGGTAATTAGCCGAAAGAGATGCGCATTTGCTGATTTAATTTTAATCGATCAACTGACGATGAGTTTGGCGAAATATGCATGCAAAAAACGAATCGTTCAGAGCTTCAAAAAGTGTGCATGTGAAGAATGCCGGTGTTTATTTCTTTTTCGATTGCAAATATAAGCTGAATTTGAAGCTTCATGCATTGGATAAATCTTGCAATTAGTATCAATATCATTTAAATATTTGCGCGAGTGCGTGTGTGTGTGCTGACGTGTAGACTGATGATTTTCACTAAATACAACTAAACTTAATTAGGTCCATTCAAAAAAGGGATGTATCATGCATTCTCTAACATTAAGAGATTTGCTTTTTGTGCGTTGGTCATGCAGAGGTGAGGAATCAGACGAAATCTTATTTTGATCAGCTCGAAAGTGATCCGAATTATTGCCTGGCAAGTGTCATTTGCACAAACTCTGGCCTAGATTTCTGCCATATGAAAATGCAGCAGCAGTGCAGCGCTTCTATCAAGAAAGCTATTAATATTGCTTCGTGTCATTTTGCTTAAACCACTTTACTTTTCATCCTACGCTCGGGTCGAGTCGGAAACAGGATTAGTGGGATTTAGTATTTACCGAGGTAATAGTTTTCTGCTCAAACCGAAGTACCAGGGAAGAAATTTCTCCGCATCAACCCACCTATGAGGTAAAACATGGGTTTTAATTTGAGTGGTGGGTGGGTGTGTTGAAATATGGATTAAGGCGTGAGGTTGCGATGCCATTAGACCGTTCACATTCCTAACCTGAACACTGTAAAAAGTAGATCGCCAGGGCATCTAGAAAGTAATCTGCCTTTTCCGCATATCAGGTCCCACTAAATTCACCAAAAATATGTATTCTGTGTAGACACAGGACAAATCAACTGCAGGCGGACATTTCAAGACCTTGTTCTGACTTCGCTGTGACACCTGTACTGGGACACCAACTGTGGAAGGCTTTGGAAGATTCTGGTGTCTTCCAATTCTACACATCGTTTATGGACCTAGATGCATGAAAGTGCGAAATAGAAATTACATCTCTTTGTAAAATACTATGGTTAGTTACCCCAATTAAAACATCTAACAGACGATTGGACGCCCCTTTCTCTGATCACTGTGACAAGTTCCTCGTAACAACTCTTGATAAAAGGTGACGTGTGACAACAACATTTGTAGCGACATCTGATGGCACAGACATATTGGATCACCTGGCCTCAGCCAATCCTGTGTCGCTCTGCATTCCAATGGCATGCGAGGAAGATAATCAGCCAACTAGAGAAGGACACTAATGGGGAGCAGTACATAATGAGGGGCGTGGCCAGCTTGGTGGACTCGGATGGAAGGCGCCTGACGTGTGGCTCTGGCTTCTGATTGGTCAATAAAGCCTGTTCAGTTGTACCAGTCTTTTTCCTATTATGGCTCGGGTACTCTACAGTAGCGACATCTGATGGCGCAGACATATTGGATCACCTGGCCTCAGCCAATCCTGTGTCTCTCTGTGTTCCAGTGGCATGCGAGGAAGATAAGCAGCCAACTAGAGAAGGACACGAATGGGGAGCAGTATATAATGAGCGACGTAGCCAGCGGTCTTATTCATACTAGGGCTCTGGTATTCTACACGTTCCCATCTCCATCTCACCAAGGATGCTTGTTACCCAATCACTAAGTTTGTTTACCAAGGTGAGCCATATCCATACCATCACACACAATATCATTATGGACACGTGGGTGCTTCTAGAAGATGGTGGCAAAGTTTTAGAACTTTTGTGACTATTTTAACTTTGACTCAAGTTGTGACACTTTCTGTTTGAATTGCCCCACGAACTAGCTGAACTATTTTGTGCACAAATTAATCAATATTCTGGACTGCATGAAGGAATACGAAGGTGATCGATGCAGACGGGCACCCAATTCATTAAAATCACGTTGTTTGGATTTTTGCAATCGAGCATGCGACGAAGTCCAGCAACTGGCATTGTTTGATTGGTCATGCGTCTGAGGTTTGAGTCTGTCAGTGAATTAGGAATTGTAACGGGATTATTGCATTCAGCTAAGAATGTGTCAGTTCCTTGTGTCGATAATCACCATCACATGCGATTCGCTGTGCAACAATTTGCTGTGAATCGTGTTTATTCAACCCCTTAATCCGATCGCTCTGCTTCCGACACAGGGTTCCCCTTTTTCGCAGCATGGCGCCAGCCGCGCAGATTCCTCAACTTTCCCCTCATTCACACGAACATTTATCTTGGAGTGTCCCACACATAGGTCTCGATGTTAGCGCATGTACGACTCACACATCTGAGGTATAAATACACACGCGCAAACACCACACACGACACAACGACACCAACGTGGTTGACCTCGGAAGTAAATGATTGAGTCCACGTCCTCTCCACTCTTCTTCTTCATCGCGGGTATCAGGGAAGCGTAATCGGACCAGGGTTAATTCCGTGGCCTCGGCATGGTTCAAGACCACATACTGGGGCCCACAACAAATTCATTACCATCATCATCATTAATTGAGACTTTGCGCCACACAGGTTTTACATACAATTAGTCCCGTACGGTCTGTCATATTCTCTGCATTAACTCATCACACTTTTGATCGGCTCAACAATGACGATAAACCCACCACACGCTCAGCCTGATCTGCCATGCCTGGCTTGTGAACGTCGAATTTCACCACAAAAACACATGCAGCATACTCGCGGTAAACAGCCGCGTGAATCAACAAGTACGACGCAGACACACACACACAGGATCGTCTGTGAAACTGGGCTATGTGCAGACTTCAGGAAGTTGACCTGGCAAGCACATGGCCCTGCCAACGAGAATCCTCGTCTCATTAACATTTGCCGATACTTTGGATGGCATTTTATATGGCAGACGTGGACGGTTCACTCCACTAACATTGGTGTACCTATCTGCTAGCATTGTTACAACAGCTATTCCAATACGGCGAGACGCCACTGATTCAGAAAATATGCTACCATAACAGACTGAATTTTCTGTAACTGTTTGTCAGGGTGTCACTGGTGATTGAATGTCGTCAAATTATTTTCGGTAGTTATTCACAGATTATTTAGTGATAGTCAGACGAAAGTCTATCTGTCAGATATTCCGCTACAACAAAATCGTTCTCCTTACCTTCTACAATTTCCGCGTTTCGCGGTTTATCCGCTCTCTCAGCACGAACACGGGCATTCTCGTAACTTCACCACGGATGTGTAAGGCATAGAAATGTGGTAGAAGCCAATCTGCAAAAAATAATAAGCGATATCATCACCAAATAGTACAACATCAACATTCCTGACCACCGTTTTAATCCAATCTGACAGAAAAACAAAATGCTGGTTTCCAAAAAGACGCATATCAGTGACACCTTCTCAATATTCGATGCTAATATTTGTTAAACGCTCTGGCGAATTGCGACGTAGGGCAGGGATGTGGTACAACAGAAAAACCTGAAAATACTCCAAGAATCACCTTCACTGGCGGTGTGGTTTAGATAAATATAATTGAGTTGATATTTCTGTGGCGTGAACTGACAAGTGTGGCAAATTTTATTGGATAATGAAGAATCGTGTTCTTAAACGGCACAATGCTAAACTTCCATTTGTGTAGCCCCTGTCAAATATACCAACGTTAGTACCTGAGTGGGATACTGACCCGAAATGGGCATCAACTGGACGTTGTTACTAACTCCTTCATGAGTAGACGCGTCTTGCGAGATTCGGAGGAATTATTTTGCTCTTTGAAGCCATGAATTAGTCTAAGTCAACTTACATCCATACACTCTTTGGAATATTTCAGCCTAACTACTTAAATAAATAAGCATTGTTAAATTATGAATTTCGTTGATAAAATACGGTGCGAAACGGAGAACTAAAGATTTCGTCCAATTGAAGAGCACTCTGTATCAGTTGCTCTCCAATTACATTAAATTAATTCGTCATCACATTAATAAAGATCCTGGGCGATAGGCATTTATTTATTTTTCGTTTTCTTGGCATCAGTACAGGACACATTGAGCCTCACGCCTTCTGGAGCATGTCTCCGTGTGGTCTGACGGTCCCTCAGCATCAAATAATTAATCTTCTGACTCGCCAGCCAATGACGAGGAACCCACCTCACACACACACACATACCGACCAGGTTTTCATTTGTTAACTTTGATCACGTGATTGCAGCGTGCACATTGCTTCCCCGACAGACGCCTAACGATGCCTCCTAAACACTTGCAGCATCCAGGTCGAACACTTTGCTCCGTAGAGCAACTAGAACAACACAGGCACAAACTGGAGCGTCTGAGAATCCAGGTCGTGTGCAGATGGCCGCTGGTTGACCAGAAAACCACATTGTCCTCACAACCTCAATCCTCGTTTCACCAACATCCTACAACTTAGGATTGCCGTTTGTGTTGCAATGAGGAAGAGTCCACTGTACTGTTAGTAGTGCACTCATCTCAAACCCGGTCACATCGACCACAGTAAAACTTCGAGACGTCAGCTTCTCACAAAATAGGCTCTTATAGACGACTGAATAATTCCACAGTTATTTAACACTTCACCAGCTAACTTTTGACAATTGGTGACAATCAGGCGTAGGTTCGATTGCCAGACATTGTCGCATGCACCCTGCCTTAAAACACGTTGCTCCACTTGACTTACTGCATGGTCCAATGTCATCGCATGTCTGCTTACTTCACACGACCGACGCGTGAAGCAGTGGATTGTGGCAACAATTTGTCAGTTTGTGACTAAGATCACTACTACTGCCTGGGCCTGCGGGTCCTCATTAAGAGCGACGAGTAACATGTGGTGGGTTAATTGGTAGGGAGCATTGCATAAACCAGAACTAAGCCACCAACGACTTGAACTGCAAAGTGTTTTAGCACTGGTTGTAGCTGTGTCAAATGCCTGATGCACCATGCCAATTGCTTCCGTATTCTTCGAATTCTCAAGTGTGCCAAGTGCGATGATCCAGTTACGCACAGTGCTAAACAGTAGACTTACTGAACGAATTATCATGATAATTGCATTTATGAACAAAATCGAGCGTTCCAACACACCGGTAATGCACATTTGGCATGCTCTCTTACCATGCTCACTTGATACTTGATCAGCAGTCGGGATAATTGTGAAGGCTGCAAGAGAATGGGCGCTTAAGCATCGTGCATGTGGACGTGTTGTCACGACCTGTGGCGTAAATCTGCTGCATCGTGAGAGCTGAAAAACGCAATGCGGATGAATTCAACCAAGACAGACACAAATAATTTTAAATCTGTTGATTGCAGATGTCCAACGGAGCTGCCGTGGTGCGTGCGTGAGTGTCGTGTGACGGCCTGCCAGCACGAATCACGCCTTCAGACACTGCTCCCCGGTGTTTGATTGGTCTTTAACTTTATTCACTTGTGCCACTGACGTTAACCACCACTATTGTGTGCTTCATTTACTTCGTACGCGATTTTCCTTTGGGCCCAAAAATGACTTAAAAAGGGAACTAATTTCCGCGGTCATTTTTGGTTTGGAAAAGATCGGATGCAAGGTTACAGAACACCGAACGACAAGTCTGCATGAGTCACCTGACCCCTCAAAATAGCAGAGTAAATGATGGTAACTGGTAAAGAATTCGTTTGGAACTGCATTCAGTACGAATTCAAACAAGAAAAATGACTTTTAAAGCAGGGGAATCAATTTGTCACGTACTAGGTTCCGACGTCGTGTGATCTGGAACGTAAAGTTTGTGATATAAAACGTTTTGGAAGTGGTGATTTCGGTCTTGGTGATCAGCCGCGTCCCGGAGTACAGCCTCGAAAGTGTGATGATGCGAAATTGCAAGCTCTGCTGGATGAAGACCCAACGCAAACGCATCAAGACCTTGCGAGTCTCCTTGCACCACCCAATGGGAAAAAATCCAGTATAATGCAATGCAATGAGCAGTTTGATGGCGAAATAGGAAACTTGTGAACAAATAAATACATTGGCACTCCCATCACCACCTACAGGCTGGCCAGTACAGACCCCACTGAACGCATACCACACAACACACAGAAGTTGCTGATCGAAAGAGTTCCGATGGCTTCCTACCGAGATATTCTCGACATGCACCACGTCAGTGCATGTAGACGAGGCTGCTTCATTCACACTGGCACTGTTTACACCATTTTAAATGACAACTTGGTTAATATGGTCATTATAATACATATTTGCTGTTTGAAAAAGACAACACCATTCATTAGATTAGTCTAATCTCTACGAGTTAAATTTTTTATTAGATTGGTTCAAACTTGCCCATTAACTGCACACCCCTACTTTTAATAGAGGCGCATCCACGTTCCTCAACAGCTTTCATCAATTCCTCCACCATTCAACTCGTGGTTCTTCTTTCGTTGGCTTCGCTATCATCAACATGCGCGTTTTGGCATAGCGCCTATTAACACGAGGGCAAAACTGAGATTTTCGTTTGCACAAGCGAGGACATCCTCTCTGACCGTCAACAGAAACGAGGGGCTGTGGCGAGGCAAGTTGCAAAGCCTTGACGTAGACTTCTGTCTGCATTCCGCTGGTACTAGCGAACAATTGGCAGAATCAAGCCCTTTGTGTTCATATCATGTCTTATTTTATTGTGCAGCAGAGCTCCTTCCCAGCGTCATTGCATTTGTTTCGGTAGTGCGCACTCATGTCGCAGAAATGTAAAAAGTTTGGACGAGGTATCGCCGCCGCGAGAAGGCAGTGCCATAAAGAGGCTGGGTGTTTGGGCCATTGTTCACTGTAAGTCTTCGCATCCAACCTCCTCAATAGTTGCCGTTGTTGTGAATAGTCATTGCAAGCTCCTACTTCTTCTGCCTAACGACCATGGCGCTACTACTAATACCCCGTTATCCTCTCCCTTCAGTGCTCTCCCTTTCTCGGTGTGTAGTTCTGGCAACATCATCCTGATTCAAAACACTTCAGGACGAATGAACCCCAAACCAACTTTGGAATCACATTAAGAATTTGCCAAAAACACTGACATTGTGTTTTACCTGAGTTTAAATGATGAAGTCGGGAAGGCAGAGGATGCACATACAGCAGAACCTGATTAATGTGACGGATTTTAATTGGTGCCTGATTGACTGGAGTCATTCTCAGTGAAGTCTGTTTCCGACAGACCAGTGTTAGTGCTATGAAAATAGACTCAGATATTTGGACCACACAAGAGGAATCAAGTTAACGGTAAAAGTTGTAGGTAGAATCCGTGTGCAGTCATCCCAGCACTGAGTAGTTTACGCACTCCAATTATGGAACCTCTCAATTTGACCAATCACATTTCTTCGAAGCGAAATTAACGCATTAAAGTCGTGTTAGGTTTGAATATAAGAAGGAATTAAAGTGCAATGCGCCAGTTGTCCTAACATTACACTGGATCGGTCTAGCAATGAGCATCTTCATTATTTCAGTGCTTGCACTTGTGTGCGTACCGAGGTGTACAGTGGCAATTTGTGTTTACGACAATGAAATCGAGGAGCTGTTGGATGGACGAAGTATCGCCGAAGTGAAACCACTTATTCAAGCACTGGACGTTGACGATGCGATTAAGCAGCATTACCTAACGCAGGAAATTTAATCTGGCCCTTGAGAATTTCGAAATGTGCGCAATTTTGCTACTTCGGTCATTCTTTCTGGTCAAAATGCTTGTTTATAATTATAGTATTTTTTACAAATATTCGTTTATTTATTTTTACAGTTTTCTTGTTCATTTTTTTCAATTATGTGTTTAGTTGCCTGTTGTTTGCTAATTTTTGTCAACGTTGACTTCAGAAACACACTCATTGCGTGATTGTCAAAAATATTTGTGGGTAAATTTACAAAATGAACCTCTTATATTTATGAGGAAAATAAAATATAAGCTGTCAGGTTACCAAATAATACCACGCATTTACACCTTTTGCTGCTCTTCATGGAAAAAGTACCTGGGTTTGAGGCCTTTTGTGAAAGCGCATCGTGAAAACTAAAATATCAGGAATTAGTGTTATCTGAGACGCACGGTGTGGATGGCATATTTCAAGACCTTGTGCCCAAAACCGAACGCAAAAGCACCTAATTTGGAAGTTACGGCGAAACAAACATTTACTGATTTTGTAATGATGAATTAATTGACGAGCAACATGTCGAAATGACGAATGAGGACAGGAATTGTGCGGAAATGCAAGAGAAGAGTACATGTGGTGTGTGTTTTGTTGTCTGATTTCGTTTCAAGTGCCCTTATTCCACCCAACGCGCAACTTCTAACAAACGACCCCATTTCATACCAGTCGTGCTACATTCCTGATGTGGTTTGCACATTTCAGGGCCTAAATGGGCGCTTATTTATGGGGTTTCTAATTTCGCAAGTTATCACAATAAGACAGTTTGTTCAGTCCCGTTTTTCGCATTTACTTTTTTCCTGACATGTAAAATCGGGGCAACCATAAAATAAAGGGAGCTATAGTTTTAAAGTAGGTGATAAAAATATGTTAAAATGAGGTGCATAGGCTAAAATGTGTTTAAAATATCACTCTTCATTTATATTGTAAAATCACTCTATTTGCAAGCGCTTTATTTTTATCTAACTCAACCTTATGCATAGAAGAACGTTTGGATTGAAATGAGATTTTAATTTTAAGAGTGTGTCAATTCGTCAACAACGGGGAAAATCTGGCTGATAAAATTTGAAACAGAAGAAGGAATTAGTGGCAGCAAAGTAGTTGTGTAAATTTCATAAGTCTTTCTTACAGTTAAGTGACCACAGTGGAAAACTCACTGTGGTTTTATGTTGTTTAAATCATTAGGGTAACAATATATGTAAGTTAATTAGTCATTTGCAAAGAAGGGTATTAGGAAAATCACGACTTTTTGAAATCCAAGCTCAGTCAGTTACCTGCGGCAGTACTCAAGTTATCCTTTTGGTTGTGGTGACTCTTGTCAATTCACCACCACCACCACCACCACCACCACCACCACCACCACCACCACCACCACCACCACCACCACCACCAC
>UXSR01005711.1:0-34717 GCA_900604375.1 Mesocestoides corti
TTATCCACCAGAACCGACAATGCTGCAGGACGAGACAACGCGCTACCAACTGGTCCTGCAGGTGCGTCAAGACGTTTACACGGGCAAGCTGCCCTGCTCCTGGGTAACCCAGGCCCTCCTCGGCTCATTTTTCGTCCAATCAGAACTCGGCGACTACGATCCCGCGGTCCACTCGCCTGGCATTGACTACCTCAGACAATTTGAATTTGTGCGAAATCCCACTGAGCAGCTGTTGCAGAAGATCTCTGAGCTTCATGTTACCCATAAGTGAGCGAGATAATTTCTTTGATTTTGTTTTAATTTATTGTCTGTGTCAACGGTGTCCCCGTTTTATAACTTTGAGGAATTTATGTAATAAGCCAAAACGCATCATAATTTTGCCAATTTTCGCAGCGTACTACCGCAGCGTCATTTACTAAGAGAGGCCATTTATTTCTTCTACTGATTCTTTAAAAATAGGTAGATGAACAATTTTCGCTTACGTAATTTTTGGTTAAAGATAACTTCATCAACAATTTTTGATGCAACTGCTCAATTAAAATCAAGTTCCGTAAAGTGATTGGCTAAAATTTGAGATAAAATGGGCCGCATTTTCATTTTTCGTTCTCTTGTTTGCCGTAGTTCTGTCAAGGATACCTTCTTGTTGTAAAAATTATATTGTCACCAGGCAATCTTCAGATATGCCGCTTTAATTATTTGTTACTTCCACATACGCAAAACTATTTTTATCAGTGAAAACTTGGGGTATTGCCTACCTGACCAATCGCTGCATTTGGACCAAATCAACTGGTGTTTCTCTCACGCAGACTCCGACCAACTGCACACCTTTTAAAGTTCATGCTCTCTCTGATTTTGTAACTCAGTCACCTCATTTTGTGCATTATCTTGATGCTTGGGTCTCTCACTAATACCAGGTTTAAGTAGCATTTGGTTTTTGAGAAATGCAAAGCTCCACAAAGCGGGTAGAAGACTTGAAATTTTACGGGAGAACTATGGAGTTGAAGGAGCAGTCAAGCAAGCGATTGCTGGGTCCAACGTTTTAAAAGTTAGGGGTGTGTTTAAAGTTGAGCTAAGTGAAATTTGGGGCATAGTTCCTGTTACGTTTGCCCGTAACAAAAGAGAAGACCACTCAAATAACGGTACCAGATCCCCTGCTGAAGCTAGATCCGACCTTTCCCGGCTAATACAAGAACAAGACCAGAGCTCGAGTAGAGAGCTTTATTCACGTCAGCCACGTGCAGAGAAGAAGTGAAATCGAAAGTGAAACGAAACTATTTCAAGTCAAGGTTGACCTTGACTTGATAAAAGCGTAGCAAAACAAATGTTAGTGAATAAATGTTAATCGAATCAGAAGCCAATCTTGGGGAATTGTGGATCCCCAACAGTTCCAGTCAAAATTTGAACACCCATAGCATTTGCGCCCAGTTGCATGTCAAAACCGGCTATGCGACGTGTCCCGACAAGACTTTACTGACCAATGTAGGATGACTTTTCCATCAGCCATCAACCAAGGTACAACCTAACCTCTTCATTCTCATTTGTTTGCCACAATGACTGAGATTTAATCCTACGTAGGAAAAAGGAATAAATATTTCACTAAGTTAATATGCATAATCCAGTGGTATAAACTGAAAAGAAACTTTTCTCGTGTAGTATGTCTCCAAGTTATGTCCCGCAATCCTTTGGATTGGCGTTTTATTTGCAATCAAGCAGAGAATACCGTCGATCCTTGTTAGTTTATTGGTCTGGCGGTGGCGGTGTAATGTGAGTGATCTGACGCATCACCTACCTGCCTGCTATCAAATTAGATTAATTAGTTACTCTTCACTAGCCAATAAAAGTCGACGAATCTTAAGTAGTATATAAAGATCTGATGAATTAAAATTAAGCATTGCAAGTAATTTTAAATTCACGTTGTTTCGTATTAATAAAGCCAAAAATTCTACTTACTGATTAAGACTTGCACAGTAAATGCATGAATTTTTGTAATGCATGCCTCAGTTTCATCAGCCATCAACTAAACGGGTTTTTTTGGCAGCACAAAATTTTGGCCCTTTTTCAACTCATTTGTTTGCTGTTTTATGGTAATGAAAGTACCTTTACAATGCTGCAGGTTACTTTCCACGTTCTAACTATGCAAATTTTTTTACTTAATCACGTTTCTGGAAATCAAATTACCACTGGCGGAATTTAATCGATCATCTGCCTTTGTCTTGATAGGGCAACTGCCCTCTAATCCATCATTGGTTGTTGATCCGACCTTTACTTGACCAATAGCGAAAACGTCTTTTTGACCATCTTTTGAGGTTATCAGGCAACGTGTTTTATTACTTACGAGCTACTGATGCTGTTTAAAACATTACGCTGCGGTTTAGATGGGTCGGGCGATGCAGAAACTGCCAATTTTAGCTCCTTTTCAGATTTTGTTTGAAATCGTGAGCTGGACATTTCTGACTAATAGTCCACCGTACGGCTGTGGATTCCCTTCCAACTCCTTCAAATTGAATTTGTGTTTTCTCCATAAAATCAAAAAACGTTTTTGGGGAAACTGTAATAAATATTAGTTGGAGAATTTGGTCAACAAAAATCACTAAATGGGGCTCAAAGGATTCAGACGTTTGTCAGCATGACTCATCACTGATTTTCGCTATGAATAATTGGTTGCTAGTAATTGTAATACGAGAAACAACTTTAGCAAAAGCTTGTGACTTTTCTACACAAATTATCTTACTAATAGTACGCAAAAATCGGTTTCCTAATGTGTCGTCCAGTCACATTCTCAATATGCCTGCAAACCACACTAACATAGCCCACAAATTTTTATACCCAACGGTTCACTTTAGGATATTGTAGGGCCCCACCAATCTATGATTGGACATTTACGACGTAGTAAAAAATTAGAAAAATCAATAATAATTTCAATCTTTTGTAACTAAGAGGTATGAAGCCCGGACAGGCAGACATCAAGTACTTGGAGACCGCCAAGCGACTGGACCTCTACGGACTGGATCTTCATCCAGCGAGAGACATGGAGAATGTCGAGATCTACATTGGTGTTGGCTACAGCGGCATCGTCATTTATCGGGATCGCGTTCGTATTGGGCGCTTCGCGTGGCCCAAGGTCCTGCGGATATCTTATAAGAAAAACTACTTCTACATCAAGATTCGTCCTGATTACGTGAGTGCTGACGGATTGACTTGTGTTTTAAAAATGACTTTCTCCGTTTTTGGGTACTTAAATTCCTCTTCAAGACGTTCTGGTGTTTGCCACACCGTTCATTTAACCAACATGCTGGAGGACTCCACGACTGTTCAAAGGCAGAAAGCGAATTAATATTATTTCATTAAAGCCTTCATAATTAAATTTTAACAAGAAAACATGCTTGTCTGTACTGCCATCCGGCTTTGGAATAACACCTATTATTCTTGTTACGTCAATTTAGACGGAGCCGGAAGAGGCAATAGTTGGGTTTGTCCTTCTAAATCCGCAAATGGCGAAGCGATTGTGGAAGACAGCGGTAGAGCACCACGCATTTTTCCGACTCAAGGAGCCACGTGTGGTGAAGAAGGGTCCCCTGCGATCGCTCTCTGGCTCCCGCTACCAGTACTCGGGGCGAACCTTCTTCCAATACCGCACCGCCGAGATCGATCGTCCCTCGGCAAGCTCTGAAGAGGGTCGGCCGCACCAGACGAGAACCGCCAGCGTTCCTGCAGCTCTTAATCGAGGTCGGTTCTAGCGCCAAATCTAACCCCCTCTTCAGACATTACAAACAAAATTGAAAATGCTAAAAAATTGAGAGATCCTAGCTCCGTTTTTTTAGTTTTCTCACTACTTATGTCCTGAACTCGGTTAGTTTTTGAATCCACACTGTTGACAAAACCTTAATCGCCATCTAAGGTATCGTAGAAAGAGGTGAAACGTCAGGGATGTGTGTTTATGTAAAAATCCCTGTCCTTAATATCGTCTTGTCTTCAGCTGGGATTCGCTACAACAGCGTGCATTCGCTGAACCGAACTCATCCTCGTGATATGTCGCTAGGAAAGGCACAAAGCAGCGACTACTTGGGACCGACAAGACCGGTAGGGTTGTTTGGTTTTTTTACTGAACCGATAACCCACTCTTGGTGTTTTCTTACCTCAAGCTTGACGCCTTTTGTTACAGGTTCAACAACCAATCAGAAATGAGACTCCGGTACCTCGCCAAATCGAGTCATCGCGACGCGCTCACCAACCTCGCCAAATTCCAGCAGTGCGCGCCCAACCGTCTCAGCCAATCGCAAGGAGGTATCATCACGCGCCATCGCCGATTTACCACGACAACGACGGCTCGCTCTTCGATGGTGCGAGCACACGGGGCGACGGATCTCTTCTTGAATCAGGTGTCCGCGCCGCAGACTATGAGGTGAGCAATTCATTCATTCAGTTGTATTCAACACGTGTGCTTGAGGTCGATTCACTGAGGCTAAGTTAAGCACAATCGGATTGAGATATGAAAATCACTTACCTTTGATGCTTCCTTTTCAAACTTGACTCTTATTTTGCTTGGTAACCAGTTGTGTGATGGCTTGTGCTCTGTTGAAATAATATTTACAGTACGACGAATAAAGGCAAGTGTTTTTATCTATTTGTCTTCAGCTCCTATTACCGTCGAGTTGATTTATCAAACGGGTTTGGCGAAGTAGGTTAGAGTTCGATTCCTGCCTAGAATGGCGTTTATTGGTCGTTTTAGCCCATACGATTGTTGCCTAGTAATTCCGGTAAAGTGAAAGCTAGAATTTTCCTTTTCAAAACAAGATTATGCTTCAGTCCAAGTTTGCAGAATTTCGGATGTAAAAAGGAATTCAAATGAGGATTAAACGCCTTCAGACGCCATTATTTTCACTTTTGAAAACGGCAGTTTTCTAAAATTCACCTTCAATGTTAACCAATTGCTTTAACTTTAAAGGTTTGCAACGCCGTTTCACCCTGCAATGGTCTTAAGTGTATTTTTGATTTGCCTTGAAGCTGATTGTGACAAGAGGATGACTATAAAATAGCTCATCAGAAGCTGGCAAAACTACACTAACCTTTATGTAGATTCGTGTCAAAATATTGGTTAAAATTTGTGTCGATCACACGCCGTATTATTGCCTTTTGACGCAAACCACTCACGCCTCTCAGTGAATGGCACTTCGGAATGCCAGAAATATGTCATGTGCCTGAGTGTGGCATAATTAGGGCCAAGGCAGCTGCTCGTGTAGCAGCGATTCTAGCGACAGTCAGTGGTTCAATGTTGATAAATGGGCCGCAGACTTTGAATTCATCCTATTTTACCATCTTCTTAAACAAGATTTGGTATTTCGTGCCACTTTGTGCATTTTTTTTCAAATGTCAATTGTCTTGGATCAGGTTTGGCAAGAGAATTGTGTAAATCTGCAAACCTGTGGCAGTTTTTTGGCATTTCGAATCTAATTAAACGTTTTAATGTTGTTACAAGTTTGGAGGTGGCGTAGAATTTAGCCCGTGTGCCACTGGAGCTTATGTAATTACGCAACTTTGAAAACACCACTTGAAACCCGGGTTAGATCATTTAAACAAGAACACTTAAGACTAAATTTATCAAATGTAGTTAAAGTAAACTAAGGTTGGTTTTTTCCTAAAGCAGTAATCTTATTTCTTAAAACGCTTTGAAGAATGTCAGTTTTTATTTCAAATATGTCGTTTTAGAAGAGTTTTTGTTCCTCGTCGGATAAGAGAACTGTCAAAAGATATTCAATTGCTATCTTAAACTCTTGTCATGTTAACTGCAAACTTGCAGTATCAAAATTTCAGCCCTACAGAATTTACGTCGGTTGAATTTCGCGCGCCGTTAGTTTGTGATAAAAGTTGGCAGTTAGATCTAGCACAACCCACTTTGGAAAAAAACGCCTATTTCCTCTACACTTATGCTCTCAAAACACCTAGATGCATGTTTATTGCAGATTTTGCATAGAACGGAGAATTTCCGGTCATGTAGCAGCTTCCTCAGAGTAAATTTCTAGTTAAACCGGAAGCGTCTGCTTCCCTTTGCGTGTTCCGAGAAAAATCCTTCTTCCTTCAACAGTGAAGTCTTTGGGGTGGTGAAGTTTTATTTTTAAATTCATCAGGGTTAGCAATAACTCAAAACATGGCTTTATGTTTGTTCTCTTCATGGCATGTGAATATTGACACAAGGTAGAAACTTGAATACCACACAAATCCTTCTGCATTCACGTGTACCACTAGAGTTATAAATGCAGGTTTAAAGTACACGGATTTGCCATTATTCTTGTAGATACTACGAAGTCAGGCTTATGGAGATTTCCGTTTGTATTAGTTGATATGCCCTGCCGGCATTTATCGGTACTTCTTTTGAGTTTGTTATGTCATGCATTACTAACTCAAAAATCTCTATGTTCGTTTCAAATTGACTGGCCTAATATAAAGTACTACTAACTGCATTTCTAATCAAGTGACTACTTCGAGTCGTGTCACAAAGTCATAAAAAGTAATACGAAGTCGATTGTTTTGAACAAATGAAAGATTATCTGATCATCTTAGAGAGATCTTCTGTTTTTAGGTCCCACGGCAACTAACTGCCAGCCAGTTTTCGTCCTACGCTCAGGAGCAGGAGGAGTTGTCGGTGCTGAGTGGTCTAGACACCAACGGGGACATCCCAGTGCCCGAGATCAATAACGCGGCCTGGTCCACCACGAACTCCTACAACCCCCAACCCTCACCCAACCCCTGGTCTCCGAAACCTGACGACTATAACAATGTCCAGCCGAATCAACAACAATACGCCAACCTTGGCTACTCAGACGCAAGCCAGGCGCCTCAACGGCCAAGTCGGCGTGCGATACCCTACGTTCGGCAGGTTAGATCAAGCCCGGTTTGAGAGTAATACGCCGGCATTAACTGGGATTGTAACTAATTTAATGAACAAATCAATAGAACCAAGAGTAGCTCACAGATGACTGATGCAAAATGGTACTCTTCGCTGTTCACTAAACGTTTTAACCTGTTTGCTGTTCATTACAACCACTTTGAGAGGGTGATAATGCTGAACAAGTCACAGGCCATTCTGACTCAAATCCATTCTCTGTAACCTCTCGTTGAATGCACGTTTCCAGTTACACAGAATGTACATGACTGTCTGCTTATTTGTTGTGGTGAGGTATATTCATTGTAGCATCTGGTAATTACTAAATTTAAACAAAACCAAAGGCATAACCATCCAGGCTACCGAACCCCAAATGCCTAACTGCGAAAACCGATAATATTCTGCGTAGTAAAGTTTGAAATTTGATTGGTGCGTTAAAAATCGATAAATTATCAAGCAAATTGTCAATCTGCGTTCCCTCAAAACCTCGTATTTTACATAGCACTAATACTTAATAATTTTGTGCATTCGGAATCCAATCCTTTACCTTCTGCGGTCACTTTGGGATAAAAAGAAGCCTCATTCTCAATGACGGCATTGGTTGTCCATGTTAGCACAAACGTTGTAGCGATATTGCGATAGTTTATTCAGAACTCTTGTACCGTCATCAATTCAAAAAGGAACAGCTCCTAATATGCTGCAATTTTCACTCATTTTGTGCCAACACAAGATACAATGTGCAGCCAACTGCCCAACAGACCACTTTTGAAGAAATGGATTCTAATTTCATTTTCGTTTGTTTCAACCTCAAATCCATAAATAATGGCCAAATATGTGTTTCCTTCACAACCGTCATGTCTGTACTTCCTGATATTATTATAAAATTTGTTTTCAAAATTTCTCTAAATCCCTATTGCATGTGATTTCTCCTCTTATAGTATGTTTTTTTTTAAATTAAAATGAACAAAGGTAGTGTGTTTTCAACAATACCCTTAAATTATCAACTTTTGTCTAAATTAAGAGTCTTTTTTTTCACTTGAGCATCAAATGAACTCAAAATATTTCAAATACAGACAGAAAATTTAGACTACTAAATAACATATACTTAATACGGAAAACTGGAATTGACATAAACTGCAACAATGGGTATTTTTATTCGTTAAATTTAAGAGCCCTTAAAGAGCCAAAATCCTCTGATCTACGTTACGTGAGTGCTTAAATCTTCTCCCGCTGAATTAACCAATTACCATCTGGCTTGTTTTGGTTACGTAACCATAGCGAACTAATTGGCTTCCTTGCTGTTTGAATTTGTTATTCCTGCGATTTGTTTATTTTGTAGAACCACCGTAGGCGCCAATCATTTTCGTCAGATGAGGACTTTCTCTAAAATCATCTCATCTGTCATCTGAGTTAGTTGCGTCTTTTGCTCAATTTATTTGCATAACATGCATTTGGTTTTTCAGTAACCTGTACCTGTGATTCAGTGACGGCTTATGTATATCACAATCAGCATTAAAAATGATTATTTGAATTCCACCATTTTTTGTCGCGTGTTATCTGCCTTCGGGGTCCAGATGCGCTGCGACGTCTACAAGTTAACTGGATCCGTCTCCACAGGCATTCGGTGGTTGGGGATGGTACAAATTTGCAACGGTTTCATGTTTTTAATGGTCGAAGTAGAGAAAAACGCTCTTTGCAGGAGATATCACTGACATTCAAACCAATAGGCCAATAATACTATTAACAATGTTTACCAATAATAATGATGGTGGTGAAGATGATGATGATGATGGTAATGACAATAATGTGGATTCGCAAATGCGACTAATGTAAATAAAAACGAGGATATTAATTACGAGACCATTAAACTGGCAATAACGATGTACTCTTACCAGGAGTAGTACATCGTAAAAAAAATAGGCTGGGCAGTAATGTAAGAAACGGGAGTATTAAATGCAGAATGTATCAGTGCAAATTCCCAGTACACTTCCATGGAGGAAAAGGCAGATTTTTATCGCAACTAGTAACGATGTTGAACATTACCAGTGGTTTTTTGACCATATTGTCACCAATTAATTTTAGAAAGAGTCAAAATATTTATAAATTATGCACAAACAGGTTGCAGCTTACACACACAAAAATCCACTTCGAATGATTAATTGTAAACCATTCTTCGTGAACTTTGTTATTACGCAGGAATCGGCTTAGTCTGGTTTACCTTGTGGACTAAGAACTATTTTAATAAAATATGGATATTTATGATGAGATGGGTGTGATAAAAATAGCTTAGGTACCCTCACAAGTTTGTTGTGAACCAGAAAGTTGCATTTCAGTTTGAGTTTTGAATATAATTTTTACAATTTGCAATTCTAGAACAAACGGCAGCTAAACTTAAGTATGCTTCTTTCTCCATCTGCAAATTTTACTCTAATTTTAAAAAATTCACATTTGGGCATTTAAGCATGCATATCCTGGATTCTGGGTAAGTTTACGGTTAAGTGTGCACAAACTCCATTGTGAAAATTCAGTGGTAATCTTTACTAAAATATACTTCTGATTCGGTGGAAGATTGGTGAGTACTTGATGCAGGAGCCTACCACTGACTCACGTGATAAAATGTTGAAGACGTGGGGTAATCTTGATTTGGGGAAATAAAACTAGCTGTGCGACTAATTTAAACGCTGCAAACACCCGTCTAACGCATAAGTGACTGTGTTAATTGGCATTATTAAGTAATATATCTATGTTTGTCGGGCAGTAAGATCAGTATTGTGTCGCGATCGCTATCAATTTAATTTACCCTTAAAGGAACTCTATACACCAGTTACACATCAGAAAAAATTCAATCCACTTTCGCATTTGAGAAGCCACTAAGATGTGACACAAAATATAGACACAATCCAATTAGAGATTACATGACAGTGAACATAATAACAAAAGAGAAGGATTGTACCAACCCTGAAACCACGCAGGTGCCACCGAATTAGCTCTGGCCCGATTACTCTTCCCTGATTCCCGCGATGAAGAAAAAGACCGAAGAGGCCGTGGACACAACCGTTTACTTCAGATCTCAACCACGTTGGTGTCGTTGTGTCGTGTGTGGGGTTTGCGCGTGTGCATTTATACCCTAGATGTGTGAGTCATAGATGAGGCATCCTCTTGACCTAATTTTGAGGATAATCCAAGATAGAGATTCGTGCAAATGAGGGGGGAGTTGGGGATCAGCGCGGCTGGCGATACGCTGTGAAAAGGGGAACCCTGTGTCGGGGGTGGAGCGACCGGATTAAGGGGTGTGAATAAACACGATTCACAACAGTCTATTAGAATATTAAAAGTGCTGTTGCAATAGGTTGAAAGAGGTGAAATTGGTTGCTTATTGACCACCAAATTAGATTTACCAGCGGAGAACATTATGACGCCAATGTAATACAAACCTTTACTGAGCAAATAGAAACATTTCTAAGCAAGTTAGTTGGCATGTAATATCATTCGATTTTCATTGACCTCACTCAAAGCAAATTAAGATAAAAATCGACAAGAAATTAGATTGTACAAAGCAGTTGACAGTCAGTAAATGCTTTTTAAATAAGAATAGCCAAAGTCTTATTTTAAAAAAAAAACGATTGGTCCTCATATTCTAACCATTCTTTTTCCGGCATATTAGGTTTTGTCACGGTTCAAGTAAATTGCACCGTAAGGAAAAAATTAATAGATTGCCACAACTACATGATGTACTTACTATTTGTCAGTCTTTTTGAAATTTAACTTATTCTAAGCACATATTTAAAGCTATTTCATCACTTGCTTCATGATTATAAGCAGTACACCTCCTTTTAAAGATCGTTTCTGCATTTAGGCACACAGATAGCAATGATTTTCAAAATGAATTACTTTAATTTGTGTAAATAGCCTGTCATTAGTGTTTTACAAATTCGATATATAATCTTAGTAAATAAGTGCTTAGAAATTTTTTAGCTAATTAATGCACGTTTGATTGTATAAACTTGGTAAATTCACTAATATTTCGTTGCATTTTCTAACACTTGAACCGTGAATTTTATTTTGATGTTAATTTCTTCTAAACCATCATCAGTTGAAATCTGTGTTAAGTATTACTGCCACTGAGCCGTAACTAGAAAATGCTCCTAAAATGCTTCAGCAGGCACATTGCATTGATGATTTAAATATCTTGCAATATAACTATTTTGCGTTCTTCGTGGTTGAATCACTAAAACTTAGCTATTCACCGATTCAACGATAACTACTTAATACTATGAATTTACTTTAATACCCCAGATTCTTGTACGTTTCAGCTAGCCATTTGAATTATAATTCAATAAATTCTACTTCAGAATATTTTCAAGTGTGTGTATTAGCAGAATACCTTTAATTGTAATGGAATAATGGTAAAATATGCCACTACTCAGTTCGTCACCCCTTAGAAGTCGATGGATACAAAGTTTCTATAAACGCAGCAGCGTCTTACCCATAATTCAACAGAACCTCCTTTTCTCTGATTTATCTTAGTCTCGAACCTGAACTAGATAACTTCACCTAAGATTTGACACCCGGTTGCCTCGCATAGTCAAACTCCAAACCGATAATTCTGATACCAGGAAAGAATACTTTGCTGCACCATAAACAGCAGCTGTCCGCGACCACTACTGTGCAATTACAATCGACAATTACTCTTTAAATTGGCCTAATGAAAAAAAGAAGATTCTTTCGCTATACCATGGAGCCATTCTGAATCTCGTTAATTCTTGTCAATTTAAAAGGCAAAGGTATATCTGGAGAAACTGTTTGGTCACGGCATGATCCTCTGATAAAGTACATGGTTCTGCGCATAAATTTTCACTCTATCTTCCCTGTAAACAATTTTATTTCTGAGAAACTTAGAAAAGCATTTATGTGTTCAGAGTGTACTTACCATTTCTTAACTGTAAAAATTAAACCAAAGTCTAGCAGCTATCCGCGTTAAGTGTTTTACCGAAAAAGACATATATATCTTTTTTGCGTCTTACAATTGTTCTTTGTGGTCTTCATCTATTAAACCTTAACAATGACATATATTAAGTTAAAAATAAAATGAAATTACGCGTTGAAAAAAATTAATTAGCCTACCTCGACGTGATTAAAGACGTAGTAAGTATATTTTTCAGAAAAAAATTATCCTTTTTTATAGAAACAGACAGATTACATAATGCCATGTCCTTAAATTTGAATTTGAACCGAATGGGTTCCTTTTTCCGTCCGTAAATTTAACCAATTAACGTCCTCCATGCACCTTAAAAAAGCATATACGCAGTCTAATGCTATAAATCAAAGTTTTGGTACCGTAACAAACCTCTTTAGTGAAAGGTTGTTTTGATGGGCTGTTAAAATCACCGCTTGGACTGAGCTTGGAGTTGTGGCTGACCGTATCAAAATGGGCCTCAAAGGCACAGTTAAACCATCATAAATCATACCATTTAGGAATCATTGGTTTAGCCTTTCTGTGTTCTATTGGATTTACATTGGTTCTAATTGCCTGCATCTATCTCGGGAACAAGTTTTTGTTTCGATTACACTTTACATTAATTTATTCTTGATTAGTAACTGGACACCTCTATCGGTCCTTCCTTTCTATATACTTGCTCCGGTTCCGCTTCTTCTTGCGACATGCGGAAATACTGATAGGGGAGGTGCTACTTGGAGCACTTTGATCTTCATTCACACCGTTCTAGTCGTATCCTGTTTCGCCCTCCCTATTGTTCTGGCTCACGTTCCTCTTGGAAGCCCAGTGGTACCTCCTTTTGGCCTCACTTTAATCTGTTTAGATTCCTTGGAGTGTTTGCGGTTTGACTCTAACTGGAAACGTGGTCGTCCTTGCTGCTCTCTACATCATTACCAACTGGTGCACCTCACAACCGACATATTAGGCAATCGTACCAACCAGCCACCATATTCACGTGCCTTCCTTCAGTTATATGCAGGCACTTGTAAAAGGCTCCCACAATCCCGACTCTCACCGGTTTTGTCTTATGCTACATCGTATTAAGCTTATTTCATTCGACTCTATCTAGCCAGAACTTTCAGCACGTACGGAACTCGATGATGATAATGCAGCTGCCGTCTCAAACAATTTGCATATAAATACTTCGATTTTACTTGTCGTTTATCTGTCTAATTTACATTGCGAGTAGCACTTTTACTTACTACAACAGGGGAAACTGCTGCAATTGTCACTCCTAGCGTCGCCACCACGAGGATTGGGCATGCACTCGTGATCATTAATTAACTTTATTTCACAAACGAAACCTCTGATTAGAAGAAATAACAAATATATTAAGAGTATATGCTGTGAGAAGGGGAGATGAGTTGGGTGGATGGGTTGAGAATTCCACGACGTAGGGTGACGTGGACACAACTGGTGGTAAGGCAGATTGGCCGCCTAATTACGTAGGGCAGCGAGCCTTTAAGCAAACGGAATAATCGAATTTGAAAAATCAAGACCATTGGTTTGGAAGCTATTTAAAAAATCCTACATTGAGAAGTGGTCGCGCAGGTGAACGCCCACTAATGCTAACACCATTAGGGGTCGTAGCTTGGTACGTACTTATGCTTATGAGGGTTTTGCATAAAAAATACCCAGTTTACGGCATTTGAAGCCGTCAGTTATGCCTAGGTGTTAGCGAAGCAGGAGGCCTATAACATGCGGCTTCTGTTGGGGTCGACATTGCCGTGTGACACCACCATGGTCCTACTAGACTGACATAGAAGGGGAAATCAAACCAGCTGGCCCTCAATCATTCCCACACAGCCGCGGGGCAACTCAATCAAGTATTATGCATGGCACGGGCACAAGGTGCCAGAAAAAATGGAAATGCGAACCTTTGCGTGAGAGCGTCGTCAGCCTGGGAGGTTCGTTCACCAGGGGTAGGACTAGCGATGGAGTCGGAGGGGACTTGTGCGCCCGCCATTGCAGCCTCCACCTCCAGGCCATTTTCCTCGGCTACCTAAAACGTGTGGAAGTAGGCGTGAATTCGGGCTCTTGTCACAACCACATGACGTTTACTAATTTTGGTGGCGTGGGTGTATGCTTAGAAACAATTATTCATGACAGATACTTGAACCAACGGTCTAGGAAGTAAGAGGTGCTCCGTCACCTTAATGGGGCTCAACCTAACTCCAGTGATGCGTTCCAGACTCACCGATACCTTGATTTTAATTACTTTTGAGGTCGCGCTGCGGAAATAGCACAAGACGCATGAAAAACCGCATTCTGTGAACACACGCACAAAATGGCACGTGTAGTTTAACCCCTGAATAACGACAAACCAGTGACAGCAGATCATTAACACCTACCACAAATTTCGGTCTACTTGTTGGCATCATTAGCCTACTCTGCTGGCGATAGCTTAGCGAAGTACGTTGGGTTCAAGTGAAGGGATTTTGGCATCTTTGTCAGAAAACTTCTAATGCTGGATTGCGGTTTCGATGCTTTTTGTGCTTTTGCATACGCGAAATCTCATTACACAATATGTGCACATGCAGACCAAGATGTCCACAAGCCATTAAAACCATAAACACATTTCTGAGCTTACAAATTCAAACAGAACAGAAAAAATTGTGAGAGGATCCTGATACTACTAATAATGTACTTGCTTTAGGCGAGAAATGGTCCCGTGTGACATTTGCAAGCGAAAAAAACACCTGGCCTTATTGGCACAGAAAAGTTACTCGTGATACGGGGCTTCGGTTGACACGAAAGCAACCAAGAATCCAAATAACAGTAAAAACAAGGCGCTTTAGCGAGTGCGGCATTGGCGCTGTAGTTAAACGGTGGAGCGGGCTGTAGGAGGATGCCACGTGAACTGTTGCCGAGCAACCGGCTAACGAAGTACGTCAAAACAACTCACAACAAAGGCCCACTTTAAGAAAAGTCGTAGATTGAAAAAATTGCCCCCCGAGAGGTACTTGGTTTTTGCATGAACTCCAATTTCAAAGCATGATAATACTAGTGAATGGGATTTCTAGTCTATCGAGTCATGTAAGTTGGCGAAAATGCCCTATTTTCAGCATTTTCTACGCATTCATTAGGCACTAAATGCGGTTCTGAGACGCCACAATAGCAATCAATTTATAGGATGGCATTTTCGTAGAGGCTTCTTAAGCGAACACCTCTCCAATGCCTAAGAAGCGTAGGCAAGTGAGCGCGTGGGCGATTGCAGCGTGAGAGAGCCCTCAAGGAGAGCACATCCGCACGAGGGGGCGTCTGTGGCAAGGGGCAACTGATTGGAGCATGCCACGGCAACTAATTAACGGGCATACGTTGGCGTCAACCACACAAGACTTCAAATGACTTTACGCGTCTGCCATTCACGCTAACTCACTTCTCAGACATATAACCGATCTTTTTGAGTAGTTTTGAACTCTAGCTATAGTGATAGAGCTAAAAAGCTTCCTCAAGTAAACGCTATAGGGCGAGGCAGATATTCAATTGCACACACCCACATACAACGGACCTATTATCTGTCAAGAACTGTAACATGAATAATGCCAAGACCACAAAGATTTTCGGCTTGACTTGACGTCCTAATCAGGGAGCATACTCCCTACTAGGGCATAAACAACTTACAGCTGCAGTTTCCCAGGGCAAACTGTCACCACTCTTATGCCATAAATTTAATTGTTTCGAAAACGTGTTTACCTCCAAAAACTTGCGTTATAAAGGCAAGAAGACATGATAAATAATTTGAGTGGAAATTCCGAGATATTGTGTCAACCAAATGTCCTGAGTGCAGATTTCTCGTCAAGCGGCCACAAATCTCACGAGGTTAATATTTTGGTGCCATAATAAAGAGCAACTCAAGTTCTAGAGAGGTAAATCTCGTATAGGCGGGGTAATGGCAAAAGTAGGTTCTCACACAGATCCAGATATTGCAAAGCAAGCGGAAAGCTAATCTCGATGTGTGTGACAAAAGAATCGCACGAGAATTTCGATACACGTGGCAAGACAAATTTTCGACGAAGAGGTGTGGGTTTTAAAATAATGCACACTGTGCATTAAGTAACCAGGAATTTCACAACTGTGAGAAAATTTATAAAACCTTTAAACTGGCAATGTTATGAAGCCATAGTTCAAATGCTTTGCTTGATTACCAGCTACTGAACAGTTTCGAGAATTAGGAGCATACCAAACACTATGTGAACACGCAAAAATCTCAAATCTATAATAAAACCCCTCGGTTTAATATTGATTATTTTGATTTAATGCAATGACCATTATAAAGAACTCAACTAAAATTAAGCTTTTCAAATTCAAACGTTAACTCACCCTTCCAATGCATAATAATTGCAAATAATGACCAAGTTTGCATCTACTTTATAAAGAGGCTTTTCACAAAACAGAATAACGTGCTGAGGCGTTTATGAAATACAATTAGATTAATTTGGTTTTGTCAATCTTTTTTAAATGAAATCTGGCCTTTAAAAGATGATGCTACCAGCATTTTCATATTAGAGTTGCATTAAAATCAAACGAAGGCAAAGTGCAAAAATAAGGACAGCCCACGATTTTTTCGTTGATGGTAATTTAGGTGGCTGTTTCACAAGTAAAAAAGGTTTATCACTTACGACTTCAAGTAATAAAAGCATACAAAAGACCTCTCTAGCCTTTGTTGCTTGGCTGGAAAAAGTAAACCGTAAAGTAATCTGACTCAGTTGCCCGACAGACTTTTTAGTATCGTACAGGAAAGAAAAGAATATAAGCGACAGGCATACTTAAGCTACCACGTACCTGCTTAATGAGATTTTGGATTTCATCTTCAGGAGCAGTTGTGGCCATCGCAGAACCCATAGAATCTTCAACGGTGGAGGTACGGACATCAAGATCCACAAAAGTCTTTTCAAACTCTCCCATCACCCTTTCAATCTGCTCTAGATTCATTGTTCCCATCGTTGACTTTAACCTCTGAGTAACGCGGCCGATGTCTTTAGTCATAGACTTCATGGTTGTGGCAGTTTTAACTCGTGCTTGCACAGCATCGAGTCGAGATGCCATTGTCATATACTGAATGCTCTCCCTATGTTTTCTAATAGAATCTTCTGCGTAGATACGAGCTGCATCAACATTTTTGGCTTCCAATGCCTAAAGGTTATAACATGTCGCAATAATATACCTTCTTCAATTTTGACCGATATCCCTTTGAGTCAGATTCAGCCTTCTGAGCATATCTAGAGAGTTGTTTACCACTGAACCTAAGATCAAAGATAATGTCTTGCTAATAAACAAACATTTTACATAGTTACCTTCTAAAGAAGGCTGCTTGAACAGATGCATCTTAACAAAAACAGACGAGGAAGAGAAGCAAATTAGCAATTGGTCACAATTGGTAATTTATGTGCGTGTAAAATTATATGACACTTTTAAACAAACCTAGGGTTTTGTGTTTTACCGAATATTTTTCACTTTTTTAGTTACTACAATTGTGAAAAGTAGATCAGTTTTAAAGTATTAGGGAGGCAAAAAGGTTTTAGATGCAAATACGTTTTGAAATCTACTAATGCAAAATGTACCAAAATGGCTAGAAATAATTAGAGTTGATTAACATGTCTCATTATCAAGTATTTAGATTCTCCATCTACTTAATTTATATATTCCGATAACTTAGGTGTAGTTCTTAAATAATTAAATTATCTCTAGCATGCGAATTTGCTTATAAACTTTGCTTAGACAAAACCAACTATAAGTTGCCCCTTAAAGAATTTTTTTAAAGTTCTAAGATGTTCTCAACATAAATCGATTTTAATATCGTTATTTCACATTGCTAATTCAGAAATAAGGATACATGCTACTATTCCAATAAAACTCTAGTTAAGCCCCAATTATTGTTAAGTATCCAGTAGGCTTCCGTGTGCTATATGTGTGGATGCAACTGAATCACACAAATGGTCAAATATATGTTGGCTCATAGAGTTGACTACCGTTACCAAAACAAATGTAATTGCATCGTTTTGATGTATGGTTCTGCAGTAGAGCCAAAAAAACTAACTCAGTACCAGAACCACGACTTAATCACCGATTGATTACCTAACTGTAGCGGAAACAGAGAAAAATTTGACCAACAACATAGTCGAAAAATTGGAAAAATAAACATAACTTGAGAACTGATGGGAAATGAATGCATTTGTTTACGTTACTTACCTAGCGCTAGATATTATAAGAAAAATACATTTTTTTAAATTCACAAGAAGCATATGAATGCCTTAATGGATGCGATATTCTGTTTACATTGTCAAATTTAATTTGTTTATTGGAAAATAGTCTTCACCATGGTTAATGTAAAGTATACAGTATTTTAACTGGCAGCGTATAAGCCCAACTACCCTATTAGATTCTTAGACGGCTTTGCTTTCATAATAGAATAAATTTTCAGTAATACTTTGTAGTCATCAAAATTACTTGAAGGCAATCTTTTGTTAAGTTAAATTGTATATATAATAAATTCAAAACTAAATTAGCAGCGATTCGTGCAAAGCTGTAAAGTAAAGACAGCATATGTGGAATTCCAGAATGTTAACATTTGATCAGGTTGAATGTTGACATTAATTCACCGTTGTCGCATAAATTAGCGTCTCTTTTATTTGTTAATCTTCGCATGCAAATAAATCATACTACAGCAACTAAAGCTTGCAGAACATAATATGGAATCATTTATGGGTTAAAATTTACTAGGATTACAAAGCACGGACAAAATGTAAGAGTTATCATACTGACGGAGTTTAAGTTAAAAAATGTTAGCAAGGATGCAAAGAAATGAGAAAATTTTGAAAATTTACATTTCTAGTGATTCCATAATGGAAAGCACACGGTTATTGTTATGGGTGCAGCTCGTTTTAAGGCTCTACGTGTCTTTTACCCTAATAATTGGATTAAAATTGCATTAATGGATTTCAAAGGAGCTTGAAAATGCCGTCATTTTTATTAAAAAAATGGAAACATTAAGAATTGATAGAAGCGAATCACTTTGGACTTAATAAAAAAAGGCTGTTGTACCACTTGCTTAAATATTTTCGTGCATTTAGTATAATGTTATTAACTTCATGAATTAAATATCTGTTATCGTGCATTTTAGTTTATTCTATTTCAATATAGAAAAGAACAAACCAAAAATGCAAACTGAATGCATGAACTACCATTCAAGAGGATAAATAAATTTAAAGGGCAAAACCTTCGATCGAAATTTCGAAACAAGGTTTATGGGTTTCAAGAAGAACGCAATTCAGTTATAATGGCGCAATCACTCTATTAAGGCTTTGAAATTCTTTTGACAGTTGAAGGCAAATTAGATTTGTTGATTTAATATCTCTTAACAACGCGAACTAGAACCGCACTCCACCTTAACCAATCACACAATCTGGCGGCTTCGAAATAATTTTTGGAATATTATAAGTCTGCAGTTGCCTGTGATGGAAGCTATGTCATTAAGTGTGAACAAGATTGTGGAAAGTCACATGTGCAGCCTCCGCCAACGCATTTTATGGCACACCAACTTCCCTCAAGCCGATTATCTTATTTGCTCACTGACTTCCATTGGATAAGGCCACCAATAGCAATTGCCCCTGTGAACGTCTGCGATTCTTAAGTGAAACAGAGCGTGGATTACTTAGCTCCAAAGTGGATTCAAGTCGCTTCGTGAGTTTGACGAGATTACCATGCTCATCCGGCATCCCAATAGGAAATTTAATACCCATCAAGCTCGATGACATTTAAATCGTTTCAAGCCAATTCCAAACATTTGCTGTTTGTTGATGCTCTTACTTAGATGGCACTACAAACCCTGAAGGCGTGTTTCCGGCTTCCACTTTTCGATTATTGTTCGCCGAATCTCTGAACTTGCAGAGGGACACGCGTCACTTTGAACAAATGCGAAGCAGATTCTGCTGTGGCCGGAGGCGACTAGAAACAGAAGACCTTATTGTGGGCTCTAGCATGTGGTCTTGCACCCTGGCCCGAGTACGCTTGCCTAATACCCGCGATGAAGAAAAAGACCGCAGAGGACGTGGACACTACCGTCTACTTCAGAGCTCAGCCACGTTGGTGTCGTTGTGTCGTGTGTGGGGTTGGCGCGTGTGCATTTATACCTCGGATGTGTGAATCATACATGCGCTAACATCGAGACCTAGGGGTGGGGATACTCCAAGATAATTATTCGTGCTAATGAAGGGGGAGTTGAGGATTCGCGCGGCTAGCGACATGCTGCGACAAGGGGAACCCTGTGTAGGAGGTGGAGCGACCGGATTAAGGGGGTGTGAATAAACACGAGTCACAACAACCTTATCATTTTGTGTACGGCAGTGAGTCGGGACATGAAATCGTGCGACTGACAGTCAATTCAACGAACGAATGTCAACTCTCAAGAAGCTAATTGGACATGAAGCGATTGAAACCAACACCAATTCGAGAACTTTCCTGAGCTCATCTCACGCTTCCACAACTTGTTTCAACAGCAAATGAAAGTGGTTAGCCACAGCTACGTCGAGGACCTCTTAGCTTCAAAGGCCAACCCAATCTGATCAATAGTGCAGCAAATATCTGCATTATAAATAGTGAAATGCATATTCATGTGATGAAAACGCCACTTCTAATGCTTCCGAATAGGAAGCAGTCCTTCACAAAATGCTGTTTCGCGATATCTCTAAATTTGGCTGGAATAGCGGCAGCCAATAGCGTGATTAGGAGAACGAACGCAGTGCAACTCATCCTTAAAAAAACATCTACTTTTATCACCCTTAGTCGAGCAAAACGGAAGCATTACCTAGTGCTGAGAGCAGATTTCGGTACAAAAAAATAATGCTTGCGAGCCCCGTATTACACCTCGACGACCGCTTCAATCGAGTCTCCAGACACCGAGACGAGAGACTAAATTTGGACATTGGCGAAAATAAAATATAATTTGAGTAGAATGTGACCTCAAGTAAAAATAATAATAATAAATAACAACCACATTTTGACTGCTACAAAGCAGGCCACCACCACCGGTGGAAAAGAAAGCAAGGTTTCCGGACTGAGGAGCCCGCGTCAGCGGTGCAGATGCGCCTGTGGATCTGGCAGCGCACGAGGGGGGTGATGGACCGACGGCAGAAGCTGTGGAGTTCCAGGATCCACGGTAGCGGCGGTTGGAGGCGGGGAGGGCGTGAAAGTGTAGTGGTTGGACGAGATTGTACACCGAGGGAAGGCTGCTCTCAATGAAAGAACATCAGGCAGCGAAATAGACGGGCAGTGGGATATGTCGAGGAAGGCGAGTTTTCGACACTGGAAGAGCAACCGGCGGACGCAGAGCTCGGTAACAAGGGCGTTACCAACCAAATCTAAGTCTTCTAGTGAGTTGTTTAGGCAGTGGGCGATGGCAATCACGTCAGCAGGTGTCACAGATCTACGTGGGGGAAAAAAGCATGTCCTTATTCTACTGCAAGAAGTTGGCGAAGAAGTCAATTTTTTGTAAAAACGTACCGGATGGCAGTGAGCGACATGACACGCAGTTTGTTGCAACGCATCACAACCTCGCGAATACAATTGGACGACTGAGATTCAAGCCCAGAACACCAGCCCAAGTCCAATCGAAGCAAGTTAGGGCAGTGTTCGGCGACTTTTAGCAAACCCTGACCTGTTAGATTTTGACATCGCCACAACACAAGCGACTCCAGATGCCTTAGAAAAAAAAAAGAGTGAAAACGAGGCCTGACACCACAGTAGGGTGCATTTTCCGGACGTGAGGTGCACAGTTCGAGTGTGAGTGATCTCAAATTATCACAAATGCTACCTCAATTTGCCAAGACAACTTATAGTGTGCCTATTTTCCTTTACAAGGTATGGGAGTAAATTTTAAGCGATGAACTTGCAAAAACACCACTTGGCATCAAGTCTGAGGTAGGCTAAAGTGACAAGAGCTGGCCGCACACAGAGAAAAGTCGAGAGAAAATAGGGATTTGGGGGTGGGAACGACGGAGCTCACTGATTGGTGGAGGTGATCTGGTCGATGACGTTGTCAGCGTCCTCGATTAAGACACAGGCGCCAAGGTTGAGGTGCTGGAGGTGTTGGCAAAGATTGGCCAAGTTAATCAACGCAGCATCCCCCACTTTCGTCCGGTAGAGACTGAGCCAACGAAGGTGAATTAGCCGGCCAAGTGGGATGAAACCATCGCTGGTTATCGATCGACACGACGAGAGGTCCAGTTCTACAAAAGGGCCAAACAATGCGCTGTTTAATTCTAGAGCAGTTCAATGTAAGAGCAGGTTGAAAGCCTTGAGCGACGTGCCTCGCAGGAGGCCACAGATGTTAATGAGCTCCAGAAGGCACTCGTCGTTGACCATCTGGCATGAGGACAGACGCAGGGTTGTCAGACATCGACCCGCCTCGGCCAAAAACCGGCAAAATCCAAACGTCGAAACCTAAAAATATGCAAAGCCAAGGCTATCAAAACAACAGAACTGGCCCTTTTTATGTTGAATTGCGATCGGCTTTCATCCGATGTGAAATTGGTTTAAGAAGGCCGTTTTTGCATATTCTGATGTCAAGTTCTACACCAAATAACCAGCTGCAAGTAGGTCACGCATACGTGAAACAATTGATTTCATCGTGTGTGAAGTAAACATGGCCAGCGATTCCACTTCAAGGAACTCCATTCCTGCATAAAGCACTATAAACACCACAGCTGATTTCCAGGACACTACGCCATTTCGTGCTTCTGAAAGCAAGAAGCACAGGGAGTTATTTTTAACACACCACGTGACCCCGCGTGACCGGTAGTACGCAGTTGTTCGGTGGCGTGATTTTGCATGCCGTGATGAAGTCAAAACAGCGCGAGAAATAACGCGGGCAGCGTACCACGAGCCAGGTCTAACTGTGGAGGCGGCTGCATTGCAGCGGATCATTTGGGTAACTTAACGATTACAAGACTATTTCGTTCTGTGTTAACGTGCTAACAAAATACAGAAATGCAGTGTACTCCCGGTAATTGGATAACTCTGAGATCGACTCTCAACGCGATTCGATTGTGCCAAAAAAAACAGGACGTTTTGGCTAGGTTCCACGGTGCTGACGACGTCCAAGATCCATACACTTTAGACGCACGCCATGCACATAATGATGAAAATGATAGGCACAAACTAGTCCAGACTTAATTAGCCAAAAGTCCAAAGCTGTGCTACGACCGATAAAGGAGGTGATTATTGTGCAATAAAAGCTCAGACTGTAAGATTTTATGTACTTACATGGAAATCGCATTCAACTACTACGAATGAGGGCGTTACGAGTAAAAATAACGAACCTACGGCAGGCTATACCAGGCTTTTTTTTAGAAAAAAAAACTATTGCATATTTAATCAAATTGTCACCCCACCATACCGACTGGTAGTTGCCACACCAAGAGAAATCAAAGCGCTTGAGACGCGGATACACTTCGGGACTGCGGGTGCCGTTTTTGTCGAGGAGGAATGAACGAAATTTGCCTCCGGGAGGAACACCGCCGGCAATAAGCGTCGCCCACTGCGTCACCCCCTTCACCGCGATGCTGCTCCATGAGGGATACTGTACGCATGTCGACTCTGCCTGCAGACTGCGGTCGCGTGGCTTTTTGCACGATTGTGACATGAAACTTTTTCGTGACAATCGAGTGGACAAGGAGAGAAGACTTGCGTCCGTTGTGGTAGCCCAAAGGGCCTGCAAGTTAATGCTCTTGAGTCGTGCCAATGACTCATCCACAAGGTAGTAAAAAGTGCTAAAATACAGTGGAAGACGACATAAAAGTGATGGGGACAAATCCTGACTAGAAATCAATTTAAACATGACAATTAAAGCATTACTTACCGACACACACTGGAGATCCGACAGAGGGTTTGGAGATCAAAATAAGAAAAAATCTGAAGTAGAACTTCGGGCTAGAAGAAAAGGATGAAGACGGGATTAGCACGACTTGTTAAGCCCAACATTAGGCACAAAAACAAGTGCCTGAATCTTGACGAACAAAATAGTAACTTTACGAAAGTTATTCAAGTGTTTTTGCTAAATTACAGGCACCCTTTCAGCTAATTTTCTTACGGGTAGACGAAGAAGAAGACAACTTGGGTGGCTGAAGTGGTTTCCGAACGTAGACAGAGTTGTCTGGTTCATGAGAGCCATTGGAGCCAAGTATGTGGGAAATTTGCATAGCGCCATAGAAAGCGGACAAAGCATTGAATTTTGTATGTAATCAACTTCCATCGAAGAACCATTCGCATGCGCTACATCAGAGAGATTGTCATCAATCCCGTCCAAATCGAGCTCCTGTCGGTTAGAGGCACGTAGGGAGTAATTGATCCCAAGAAACCAGGCTACGTTAGGGTCAATTTAACATACATTGGTAGGAGGTGGCAGACAATTCGTTAGGGGGATGTCGTTACACGAAGAGTACCCAGAAGAAAGAGGAGACCCTTTTATTTCGCCGTACGACATGTTGGGATCGCGTGGTTCGAAAGAATGACCTTCGGCATACATTTCTGATTGCATTTTTCGAAAGATTTCGGCTGCTTCATCGGAAATAGGTGCGTAACCGTTCACTAGAATTGCATCTAACTGTGTGTAATATGCACATCGACGAATATCAAGCTCAATGCGGACAAGATCTGTCGGAACAAGCGGGATATGGGACTACAAAAAGAGGTCAGTTATTTGAAACAACCACTGTTAAAGAAGGTTTCATAGAGATTTTGGACACGTACCAATACTGGCTCAAATATTCTGGCTCTTCCTAACTGAACAGGATTAACAGAACTGGCCGGCAGTAGTGAATTTCCTCCGTCAATTGCACGAAAATTAGACGGAATTCCGGCATCCGCAGCCTGCCACAAAGTAGCCCAGTACATTCCTCGTGCATTCACTGGGCGGTCTATCGGTTGATCTCGATAACAAGCTCGGATAGCTACAACCGCGCCTGGGAAAAATGTTTCGAATATCCGCATAGCAAATATTATGAGTGGACGCTCGAAGAATACGTCAATGTAATCAGTGCTTGTGAATGTTGAGGGACCGCCACGAATCGGTTCCAAAGAGCCCGGATAGCTCTCCCATCGAGTGCCGAAATTTAGCTACGAGGATAAGTAGTTATAAGCAAAATAACGTTGAATAAAAAAGTTCAGAAACTACGGATTTGCTTACAAATGCACAGGAACGGGTTGAATCTTCAAAATTTGGGTAGATAGTAGGAGGTCCCGATATATTTTCCGCAACAAATGCAGTTCTTCCATCAGCTCCATACTGCGAACTGCATTCAATCACTTCTTTAACGTATAACTGAACCCATTCAAAGAACTTTGCTCGCTGGCACATCGAAAAAGAATACACCGGTTTGCAGACACCGCTACATTAAATAACCTTAAGGTACCGGGAATTTTCTTTAGTTTAATTATTTAAACAAAAGTCATTCTGCAAAATGCGAGGAGACAGGAATTTTAATGTTTTCTGTATTATTGTTTAGGTTGTCTTTATCGTTTACTTTTACCGTTTGAATAAAACTAAGCTTGTTTTAAATGACCTGAATTAAATGTGATGACAATGATGATGATGCTTGCCCCTCAATCGGATTTCCCCACATCTGATTGGCTTATTGATCGCCCTCATATGTTCGAGCTGTCATATGTGATCAATGGATGATTTTATTCAAGAACTCAGGCACACCTTTATAATTTCTGATGACACTTCTACATGTGAAAACCTGTGTCGTGATTATGATGAATTCTTAGCTCAGATCGCAAAAGAGTTTGTCGTTCCACAAAATGACTTTTTGTTTAATGTAGGGATGAAACATCAAGTAACCCATGCAGATATTCTCCCGAAATAATCTTCACTCCCAATCTGGGTAATCTCTTTGTACGTATTTACTTCTTGTAGAGTCTTCTAGGTGGAATTATTTATCTGAACAAAGGCGCCAATTAGCTCTCGTTTCGAATAACGGCATCTGTCCATGTTATCCCGAAGGTGAACATTTCTATCGTTGTCAAGCTCTCAGCAGGTGTAGCCGGAAGTATTCCTGCTTTAGCTAATGCAGAACCACTACCGCCTCCTCCGCCTGTTGATAAATCAAAGAAATCTGCCCTGACAATTGCCCTTGAGAAATCTCTTTTAAGCGGAAAATCCGCTAACGCCAACAAGTTTATCGATTATGCCGTCTTTGATGGACGCTCAGCAGATGGGAAAAGTGCTTCCATACCAGCGACCCGGTCTTCCCCTCGTTTGCGATCTTTTTTGATATGGTTTTGGCGTGTTCCCGGTCTTCCAAAAGTATCCATCTCGGTGCTACCGTCAGCTTCGTGTACAGTGAAGGAATTAGTTGGTTTATCTCTTTGGCAGTACTTTAACGAAAACCCCTCTGCTGCAGCCTCATTCAACAATGAATCATGCCATTTAGATAAGGACGCAGCGTGAGCTCAAACTGCTTCCAAACTCCTGAATTTTCTCTCCGTTCATCCTAGTTAACTTCCTTCGTTTTTTAGGTCACTGGTTAATCGAATAGCCGTATACATATTTGACATGCATGACGATGTAGAGGACTTTCCGCCTCTTCAGGCTTCCGATATCATTCACAAATATGAATTTGATGCACTTGCATTGGTAGAGAACGTTGCCATTGCTCCACCCAACAAGGAAATGAATGCAGTGCCGTTGGTTTTCGTCACGGTGTAAGTTGATTTTGTGTCGCAATTTAGCGTTTGAAATGAGTCTTAACCTGTAATTTTGAAAGAGCTGCGCATGGTTTCGCTCATTCAGCTTCCCGAATCGTTTTAGTATTGGACAAATTTGGGCCCAGAAATGTGCTTGTAATGCCCAGGTGCAACCGATTATATCATTGTTTTTTTAAATGAACTACCTTTTCATGCTTTGCCTGAACATGTTGGACTTGCTTTTCGATGTTTGGTACCTTTTTGTATACTACACGCTTATTTTCTAGTTAGCACTGCTCGCCCACAAATGTTTACCGCAACAGCTGAGCTAATACCTAGCATAACTAGTCTAAACTTGTTGGATCAAACACAGAAACTTCATTTCCCCCAACTTTCAAACCTTGTAGAAGATCAACGAGATTAAAGCGCATATACGGGGCCTGTGCATATTTGCCGTTGTTTCTATTTAAGCCATTTAGCTCAGGGAATAAGTCTCGTGCGTTTCCCAGTTTCTGCAACCCTCGAAACAGTTCTCAACGAGGCCATAAACCGGCGTAAACTGCGTCAGCACGAAGGCTACGCCTACCATCTGGAGCGGTGGGTTGATCCTGAACTGCAGCAGCAATCCGAGGACCAGCAGTCAGCGCGAAAGCCCCTCGATCCCAGCCTCACCCTCGCGGACTGTCAAAAGGACAACATGCCACTTCGGTTCGTCCTTATCCGCGAACACAGTGAGCTCTCGTTGTTTGCCTCGCCTCATGAACCTAGTTAATTCAACTAGACCCGGGATTCTAGTCATGGTTTGCAATCCCGCGAAAATAGACCTCTTTTAGTCTTATGCAATGACATGCTTGCCTTTCGGTTCTCGGTCTTCTAACCGTTTGGCGTGGCGTCCAGAGTGTATTTAGACGTCACGTGATTGAAATAATGTTTTGCTTGAGTAACTGCTGCGGCATTATCCGCTTTTGATGGAAACGGTCGTAGTTGTTGTCGATCATGCCGAGGTCACAAGTTTTTTGGGTATAACGAAGCTGTAGAGAAAACAGTTTTCGACCCATGATTTGTTAAGCGAGGCTTGCTACATCGGTCGTTTTTGACTAGACCTCCGCTAACACCCATTGTGAACTTTTTGTGTTTCTAGTACCAATACCTATTAAACATAGTTAAGTCATTTCTGTTTATTTCGGTTGAAGTTCCAGAAGAAGCCTGTTTTTAGCATGCCATGCAGAGTACATTCCTCGGCTTCGTGAGCTATGTGAATGTCTAGTAGCTCTAAATGACTAATCGGTGGGAAAGGAAGCTGCCGCTTAGGTGAATCTATTCTTATTTTGCAGTCGTTTAAAGGTAACAGATTGGATGTAACGCGTCAGCTGCCTTTTTCAGATTTGCTGAAGTAGCCCTTGCAATTGGTCGTAATTCATTGCTGATGAAGGACTGTCGTAATTTCTATTCATGTTAACTTATTTGTTGGCTTTGCTAAATTTTCCTTCTCAGCTAACCTGTAACGGGTCCTTTCGTAAGTCGCAAGCGATCTTGGCTAGTAGCCACTTTTTCGATACAATGGTGCTAATTGCAATCGATGTATGACTTGATTTGTGTAGATTTTTAACCAACTTTATTTAATATGAGAAAAATAGAGAACAGTGAACTTAATTTTGGAAATGCTGTCACAAAAGAAAATCGCAGGCAACGAAGCAATAAACTCATCACCGAAGTAACACACACCGTCCAGCGTTTTGCACTGTCTATCCACTAAGGCGTGCTGCATTGACTGTAACAGCATAATCGGAAAGGACCAAGTCTGGTGAATATGCCGCGTGTGGGCGCACTTCCCATGCCACGTCCATGAGGGTCTTCTGAGGTGGTCGAGCCTTGTCACACAGCAGCAGTATGACCTAGCTGCTTCCTTGTCCAATGAATGGCTGTTTCTGATCAAGGTTTTATTTCATTTTGTTCAGTTGTAGGCTGTAGCGTTTCGCAGTTGCCGTCTGACCAATTTCTAGGAGTTCGTAATAATGTACACGCTTCATGTCACATTAAATATGCAGGAGAACCTTCTTTAATTGGGTGTCATGTTTCAGCGTCGAGGTACTGGGCTGCTTCCCAGGGTCTACTCGCGACTTTTTACATTTGGAAATCTTGTATTAAATATACTTTTCATTATTCGTCACAATTTTCACAACAAGTCCTTTTTTTGGTGGCGCATAAACCGTGAAAGGCATGAGCTCACACGTTGACCCAGGTTTGCGTTCGGCCACCACGCTTTTTTTGGACTTTTTTCGATCTGGTGATGCAAACGCTTGGAAGCTGCAAGTTCTTGTTGTGTTTGAGTTGAGTTTTCATCCAGTAGAGCTCGTGATTCCCCATCTTCCCATGCCAAGTCCAAGAGGGTCTTCTGAGTTATGCGGGCAATGTGAGATCCAGTGTTTTTATGCACCTGTATGACACCTTTCGTCCGATCTTTTCAAGATCACCAAAAACCGCGTCAACACCTCCACCTCTAATATAATTTTAGCCCTAAAATTAATTTGTAGAAGTAGAGCCATGCAAAGTACGTTGACCTATTTGCCCACTTCCGCTTAAACACCTATTTAGAGCCAGAGTTGCTAAATGTGTACGTTGGACGCGTGAACGGCCCCGGCAAACCTGACTTGTGCCTTGCTCTCTAGGTCGCTACGACCCTGTTGTCGACGACTCGGATCCAGGCTCCTCCCCTCCAGCCCTTCCTACCCCGGCTGCCATGGCAACCAAGCACTTGCAGTCGCGGAAGTACCGAGCCACTCAGCTTCGGGGTCCCTCGTCACGGGATGTTCAACTCAGTAAGTCCGCACTGGCGCCCCTTGCTTTGCTTGTGGCCGACGAGGCTTCCAAATGTGGTGGGAGGTGTTGGCGGCGAATCGCGAGCTCTCTCGTGTCACTAATTAATTCCCGATCATGATTGTGCGTGCTTCGCTTTCTGCTCTCCACACAATGCCACCAGTAACCATTAGAAGTCAGAGGAATGATTGGTTTGTTGAGGAACCTTAAAAGATTATGAAGACCGAAAATGACGAAGACTGAACCGTTTATTACATGACTTAATCCTGCTATGCTTTGTGCTACGCATTCAAGGCCACGCACACTTATTGACCAATAGGGTTCAGGCGAACCAGCAAACGCGTGGTACAGGTGCCGGGCGAGGTATATCCACAGATGTGTATAATCAGACATGTCCGCTTGATTGGGGTGAAGTCATAAACGGGTGCCTTAGAATGCGGCAACGGATTTGATAGACGCTCACTACATTGTCGTAATGAGCTGTCCAAGGCTTCCTGCTACCCAGAATTACCAAAACACCCTCACTTCGTGGCCAAACCCGCGTCTAATTTTTAATTCACTAAAAGGTTAGCGCGTTTCGCGTGGGCGAGTAATTATCGCACGTCAGTATTCCTTCAAACACCGTTCTCTATTCCATTCGATTGCCACTTGCCTCGTTTGAAGCATTAGTTCATCCAACCCTCATTTGGCATCACTGTTGCCAGTGGCAGCTGTAAAGGCGCACTTTACAAGTCGTAAGCGGGTGCTAATCTGGTGGAATGAGAAATTTTCGATGTTTATTCCTGCCTTTACGCGTTACCGTGTCTATGTTAGAGGATTGGCGCGTCATTATGGTCTCACGAACACTTTGTTTCGACCTTTCTCCGTTACTCCATCACGCCTTTCTAAATGTGCTATGGAAGCGGTTCAAGCTCCTTCAAAAACAAGCGCTCTTTTTCAACGTTGGTGGTTCGGTTTCCCTCTTTGACCTAGTTTGTTTTAATTCACATCTTTAAGGGCTCTAATTGTTATCCTCCCGGTAAAATTTCCCGTATCTGGCAATCCAGACCGGGTAAATGATGGTGATGATGATGACCTGTCAGAGGAGCGTCTTTAAATGAAACCGGGTGATTTGCCCACGACTTTTTCGTTTCGCGTTTCAGCCATTTCCCGTGACCGGCTCGACGTGCAGGCCTCGCGGTTGCCGAAGATCTTTCGTGGCAGCTCCAAGTCCCTGACGGTGCCGATGTCGCATGTTGTGGACTGCTCGCTCTGCGCCACCACCTCCGGCGACGTCTGCGACGTTCCCCTCTCCAAAGTACAATTCACAATCACCTACCTCGTAAGTAGTGCACCTTTACGCTTACGCAGCGTTCGGTCGTGTTTCGCGAACTTGAAGTTCTGACCAGCCAATGAGATAAGACCCTTTGGAGTTCATCCTTGTCGCAGAACTTGTGGATGCACCAAAAAACGTTGGAAACCACTTCGGAAATATTGAAGTAGTGTTCGTGTCAACACCAACTTGTTGAGTTTGTACTCATTGAAATGAATTTGGGTCAAAAATGGGCGTATTCAGTGCTTATTGTAACATAGTTTGCTCAGGACCTTTAAACCGGAGGTCCAGAGGCATGTAGTTGTACCTTAGAATGCTGAATGTCAGCCAACAGGTGCCAGTTTTTCGTCTGGCAATTTGATTTGATTCACCTTGGTGCCCTAAGCCGCAGTATTTTGTGTTTCTTTCCACACGAAGCCGTCGGTAGTGAGCCAGCAGGCCGCAACCACCACCTGCGCCTCCTCGGCGGGCAGGTCGTCTGCGTCGCAAATCGACGACGACGACGACAACGTCGCTGGCGCTGAGAAGGCCCTGGAAGCGAGGTCCGGCGTCGTCTGCGAGGACACGAAAAGCCTTGTCTTCGAGACGCAGTGGACGAGTGCACGGGCCATCTGCCACCAGCTAAACCTCATCTTCTCCTGCTGTCCTAGTCGAATTCGTGATGCCTACACCAACAGCCGCATCGCACCCCTGTAACATACACCCTCGGCCCCCAAATTGTGTCTTTCAATGCTATCTTCCCCCCTCCGTGACATGGGACAAATCCCTCACCTCGCAGCCCCTTTTTATCTGTGTGGCCATTTAACGTGCTTTGATGGTGGAGTTTTGTGCCTTCTGCCCATTTATTTTGTGATTATTGTTTGGGACAGAGTGAGAAGACCAAACATTCGTCTATTTTAACACTTGTCGATTTTGTGAACAGCTGTTTTGCTTGGCCTTTAGGTCGCTCTGCGTTAAAACATACTTCTGAGATGTTTACCTGGGCCCATTTTACTAAGTATTCAGTTTATCTAGGAACGAAAGTGTCCCCATCGATTTTTTGCCCTGGTAAAAGTTGTGGATCAGTTCCCGTGTTGTGAGGATCATAGCTTCCTGAACTGTGCGTGTGTGTAGGTGTAGCGTTAAACTGTGTGGGGTCTATGCTACGTTCCGCCGACACGCAGCGCCTTTCCAACCAGGACATGCCTCATCTGGACGCCGTTGAGTGCAGGTGAATGAGCCAATAGAAAGAGGGCGGTCCATGTGAACACAAAAGTTCAGGTGAATGAACCAATAGAAAGAGGGTGGGCCAAGTTAACACATAATTTGTTCTTATATGTGGTTGATTTTTGAAAAAGTACAATATTGAAAAAATATTCAGAAATACAGACCCGGAAATCCTAAATATCCAGCGATGTACTTGCGATTTGTGAATAAACCGCTTGAATGAGCGTGGACGATTACAACAACACGGGCTTATGTTTGATACAGTAGGGTCAATTAATCAATGCTGACGTCGTTTCTGGTGAATGTTTCTGCCTTTTTAAAAAGATTAATTGAATCAAATTTTTTCGCGTTGTTTTAGTGTCAGCCTTTGTGATGTTGCCTGCTTTTCACTCAAATCTGTAATGCGCTCAAAAGTTGCATGTTGTCAGATTTTAGGAACGAGGGATTTAATAACGAGAAGAAATTGCCACACAACCGTTTATTCATCACCATGGCAACATGGTGTGTCTGTGTGGTTATATCGATTGGAGAAATTGTGATTTGTGCGGGTCGCCTGTCTGTTTGGGTACCAGTTAAGCCAGAAACACGCCCAATGCCAGCTGCCTTTAGACAAATTCGTTCGCTTCTGTGACGCGCCAGCGTGTGCGTAAATCACCTCTATTTATTGCCTAGGGGGTCGCACGCCTTTGATTAAACATGCTTTCTAGCTAGAGCAACAAACTGGAAGCATGCTTGTCTTTCAAACATGCGAAGCAAATCGATTGATTCTGTAAATGCCTTGTCCACGTCGGAATGCGTGTCAACCGACTCATATGGATAGGCGTTCTTGTATGGATACTCGGCTATGCTTTGGTTTTCCTCGCGGCGTCAATACTCCTTTTCCAACGGCGCCAGGTCTTTATGCTGGTGTTCACCGCGGCACAGGTAACCCTCGTCAGCATCCTCGTCACAGTCTACGCTTGCTGGCTCATCATCAACATTGCTTCCGCCATCCAGACGTGGCGTACTTCCCGTCTGAATATGGTTGTCATCTTCCTCATCCAGATTTACATCAGTCTGGCAGTGGAAATGTACCTTCTGCATGCTATCTTCAATCACCGTGATGAACTCATATGGAATTTCCTAGACCACGCCGTGACACAACTGGTTGGGAAGTATGTCGACTCCAAGGATGCGGCTGACATTCTCGACTGGATCCACGAGACGTTCGAGTGCTGTGGGATAACCCAGTGGCATTACGAATGGTGGCTGGACGACAATGGTTGGATTCTGCCGAGAGTAAACCACACCTACGCCTGGGTCCCCCAGAGCTGCTGCATCCGAACGGCGTACTACAAGAATTGCGGAGTCGCGCGTCCAAGAAGGAAGCCGAGATCAACGAGCGACAATTCATCTGGAGGGGAAGAGTCGGAAGAGGAGAAGAAAGAAGACGAGGTGGATGATGGTGTCTTTGAAACCGGCTCCTACGCCGCCACGGATTGGTACACCCGACTCAATAACGAGCCCTGTCCTGACATGATTGTTGAGTACGTTGGCGAGTGGCCCACCTACATTCTGATGGCACTCATCTCCTTCACTGTTGGCAAGGCCACCATGAGCACGGCCGCTTCCTTTGGAATCATCAGCAAAGCGAATAAATAAACCCGAATATTTATGCTGCAACATGTCTTTTATCCGAAGCTTCCTAGCTAATTAATAAGTGGTTCGTTCGAATGGATGGGAAAAATACTTCCAAAAACAGATGATTTGAGCTTACGTACTTCCCTTTATGCTGTAATTTTGTAGTTCAATGCATAATATGTGCGCAGAGTTGTCCCCAGGCACTTTCGCAAAATCAATTCTTCCCCGCTTCTGATTGGCTGAGCTTCTGGATTTGGCGTAGTTGCCAAGCAAAGTCGTGTTTCTTGATAAAATTTGCATGCTTTTACTGTTTCTGCCTTTGGGCTATACCTTTAGGGTAATCGTCGATATGTAGCGAAAAAAATGACTTATAATTGTCCTGATTAGTTTACTATGCCCAGCATTCCCCAAGACGGCTCATCGTGAGTTAGGATTTCATCATTGCTTACACAGTTCCCCTTACCACGCCACCCCAGTGGGTGAGGCATCCGCAGCCCCATATGTGTTAATCCGCTTCATCCATCAGGTCAAAGTCATTTTTGACTTATATAAGTGGGTATATCCAGACAGATCACTCGGTTTTTTTCTGAGGAATTGAAAGCTTTCTGCACGAAGCCCTGCTTTGTCTTGAATTGGCGTAAGAGGGTGGAGGCTAGCGTCTGATAAGGGACCTTGGGTATCGGTTGTCTGAGGGAGTGTGTGATTCTGGTTACGGGCAAAACGTGACGCATTTATTTATTACCTGTTTGGTGTAGGTTTCCGACTCATGGTATGGTCAAGAAGATAGAGAGGAAGGCAAAAGAGAATGCTTTAATTAAGGCTGAAACAAGCCACAATCTAGTCACAAGCAGGTCGGGCGTAAGAGGGAAAACAGGGTCTTAGTATATCCTTGTCCTTGTCGTCCTGTTCTCCCGTTGGTCCGTTCCGGGGCGCTGCAGTGGAGACGGAAAACTCGTGAGCGGATTGGCTCTCAGTCTCCGGCTTGTCATTCAATGCCCACGTGACGCCTTACGGCCGGAAGTCGCACCCCCGATCACATAACGTCGCCAACATGGCGTGCTTCTCACCTTCGACCAATTGATTGACACCAATATGGCTGCTGTCTGTCACGCCGCTACAGGGGTGTAGCGGAATGACAGATGGCGGCCATATTGGTGACGGTGTTGGGCACGGCGTGGAGGCGGCATCACGTGACCGGTGG
>UXSR01005712.1:0-32327 GCA_900604375.1 Mesocestoides corti
GTTTAAACAATGTACTCGGCCTAAGATTTAGAAAAATATTACTTCATTTAGCATGTCATAATTCCTAATTCAGTAACTGATTCTCACATCTTGGCAACTTAGTCCTATCAAACTAATTTTACACTGTTCGAAACGGTTAGGAACGCAATCAACTGCCAGAGGAATATGATAGAGGAAACTTCAGAAACTCGTCGTATAAATGACACGTTACTTCGATAACGGCAACCTCGTGCTACACACGAACTCTACACCTTATAATGATTTATTTTACAAAAGCGTAAGAAATTAGAAAAGAGGTTTCATTAGATTTCAGCAATTCATATCATTTGCTGCCTAAAAAAGAGAGCAAACTAGTAAGAAATAGGTAAGTAATCTAAACTTCGCACACACATTAACAATTGAATTAAGGTCAATAATTTTTTACCATAGCACACGCTGTCATATTTCATTATTCACTAAAATCATGATAAACTAATAAAAGTGTTATTATTTTGTACTATGTGGAGTTCCCTAAAACCATATCCATGCTCTTAACAGTTTGCTAAATCAAACACTGTGCATAAAATACGCGATCATGATCTTATAAAATAGGAATGAATATAGCGCACTTAGAAATCAGTGTGGCTATCAGCGAGGTAACATTAGCTGGCAAGTGTGAGCGAGCAGGTATTCCACCAGATATATTGAGAGCATGTGTATTTCTGATGGTCGGTATTCTCAGCCACGTCAAACTAACAGCAGTACTGCAACCTTGCCTACTGTTTTATGCTTTGTTTTACCTGGACTGGCCTACGTAAATCCTTAGCCCCTCTCCAGTGTTGATAAAATTTGTGTTTCGCATTTTGTGATGGTGATATATTCTAATGTTTTTGTTTTCCTATATGCACATTGTGCGAATATAGTTTCGATTTCATCAGTTAATAATAAAAAAATAATTATAAGTAAGAATAATTATATTTTCATTGTATGTACAAAGTGCTAAACTAAATGTTTTGATTGGTATCAATATTGCTGTGAGCTAAATTTTATAAAGGTACTTGTCATGATGTATCTATTATTATCCTATGTAGAATAAGTACACCTATATTATAGTTACAACAATACCTGCGCACACACGCCAAAAAATTGCCGTGAGTGCCACACAGAAAAGAAACATTAAAGGCAAAACGAAACCAACATTGCGTCATATCAAGTTTTACCCAATGTGTATTTTCAACCAACAATACAATTTTCTCTTTTGTGCAACCCCAAAAAACAGCGTTTCATAACATTTTTGTCAGAATATAAGCAGTTCATATCCTTATCTTCTCATTTGCTAGATAATGGCAACAAATACCTACCAAATTAAAATAGACTCCGCAAAGCTGCGAATTTGGTAGACAATTTGCTAGTCAAATATGTGTAAGTAAATGTCAAATATTCAACGGATTTTTTACGCGAAACCGCATGAAGCTAACCCGGTGAACGGGCTATTAAATGCAATTATCAAAACAAAACAAACTTAAATTAACGCAAATTAGGCGGGCTTAACAAGAACCAAGCAAAACATGAACGTACTTGATAGGAAAATCACATTGCCAAAATTGTCCCCAGAAACAAAATATCGATTTGCCTTAACGATGAGTTGTAATCCTTTTCCACATTAGATTAACTTTTACAAAAGTGGCCCTATGACTTCTGTTTCAGTGGCCTGATATTTTTCAAATGACTGTGTTTATTGTTTTCAAAATCACAGATTGGAATTCATTGACGGCAGCAAATTGTGTATCTTTCATTTGGACATGTAAATGACTGCATTTAGGGACGACAAATAACAAAGAATAGCTTGTAACGTGACATGATTTTAAGAATACAGACCTGAAGCAAAAAAAATAATTGCCACGCATCTGGTTCTTGTTAAACGGCGCTCTCCTCACTCCCTCCTGCATCTAAATTCTGCTTAAATTGATTTTCTTTCAGTAAATACACAAACCATAAACATGCGGCATTGAAATTTATTATTTTTGACGCGATTAGTTCTAGCCTCAATCTAACCCCGTTATCTTCATTACTAAATTGGCTAGAGAATGCAGTTTTGCAGGTTCACCTACTCACGTCAAAATAAAAAATATGTTTTGCATTTTTTTACTAAATACTAACAAGTAATGTTAAATATCCAACATTTAATGTCAGGCTGTTTATTTCTTTAATGCCAACTTTGATTCCAAGTTCATAAGAAATGGACTAACGGATTTTGTTAAATTTAATCTTAAAATGAAAAAAAAAACATAATTTTTCCCCAGCCCTTGTTTCGCTACGGCATTAACAGTAAACGACAGACAGTCCTGTAAGATATTATTCTCTGTTCAGTTACAGGTAAGGACGCTGCATGACTGATTACGTTACGGGAATGCTGATGTTCAGATGTTCTGTTGTAAGTCCCAGCATGGCTTCTAAAACCACTCCGGGGCCATGGAATTAACCCTGGCTTGATGACGTTTCCCTGATACCCGCGATAAAGAAAAAGACCGGTGAGGACGTGAACACGTTGGTGTCGTTTTGTCGTGTGTGGAGTTTGCGCGTGTGTATTTATACCTGCATGCATGTGTATTTAGTCATGCATGCGCCAACATCGAGACCTAGGTGTGAGGATAATCCAAGAGGTTGGAGTTGAGGATCGTTTGGCTGGCGACATGCTGCGGAAAAGTGGAACCCTGTGTCAGAGGTGAAGCGATCGGATTAAGGGGTGCAAATGTGCATGATTCACAAAAGTTCCTTATTTTGTGTTGAACAATGGCATATCGGGAAAAAAATCCCCAAGTGTAAAAATATTAGAATGATTTACTATTCTCATTTAAAACAAAATAATAAGTCTTTAGCCTATATTTTTGCAGAAAAAAAAATAGCATTTTAGGTTACGATCGCTCCGTCGTAGAAACAACCATTTTTATCAATTTTTTGAGGCACTACACTACTATCAACTATTATAATCTTGTGCAACTTTGATAAAATGTTTTTTTTTCACAAAACTTGTGAAAGTTTATCAAAAAACCACCTTTGCTTGATTATCATGACAAGCAAAGTGTTCCTAAAACTAAAAAAAATGCAAATTATCATAAACTAAGCTCTATTAATTCAAAATGAGGGTAGTTCTTACGAATTTACCTTAAAAGATCTGTAATTGATAGCATCCTGTGCTGTAATTCGACATCTTTTACACTACAGCGGCCGTTATTGTAACATGCTTTTACTTTAAGCCAACAGTTGGATTAGCATCACATAAGTTTTATTAGGTACTGCTGATTAGAATGCCAAGGAATTAAAGTTAATCAAATGAACTAACCTGCAGCATTTTAAAAGTAATTTAGCTCTTCGGGTGGCATAAACGTGCAAGATTTAACATTAATGCTTAAACTTTACGGTGGAAATATCGTAATCATGAACATTATAAAATACGCAGTATTGGTCACAAGCTGACATGCTCAGTCAATTTTCTTCGCTTGTATGCCTTGTCTTTTTTAAATATTGAAACTACAAAAGTAGGTATATTAATTCGTTGTATGTGAGAGGAGAATGACACAGTATTCGAGTAAATCAGCAGCGCATGGCATAGAATAAATACATTTCAAGAAATTGCCATGGAAGAAAGCTCAATCGGCTTTTCTAAAATGCGTGGAATCATTTAGCAGTTAGGGTAGTATAAAGAAACAGTCGCATGTATGCCGAAATGTAAGCATGGGCATTTCGAAAAACATCGCCTTTACAAAATACACACAACGGTAATCAAATTTGGTTTATGACCTTACACGTGCAGGCCCAAGTTTTGTTCATATTTATGATCCGTCTTATTTTGCATCTTTACAAATTTGTTTTGAATATCGGGGAAATAACTGATATTTACCACTTCTTCCATGCGAACATTTGCAATCTACAGGCGACTTCGCTATCATTCCATTTATTTAGAAATTTAGGAATCAGACATTCTCGTTAAACTAACATTTCAAAACATAAATCTAATGCCACAAGATATTTTGACATTCCAAAATATTCACCAGATGAATCACGTATGATCCCCTTAGGGCAGATTGGAATCTCAAGTTTTTATACACATTAAGTGCTGTAATTCGACATTTTTTACACTACAGAGGCCGTTAATGTAACATGTTAAGTTACTTTAGGCCAACAATTAGATTAGCATCACGTAGTTTGCATTAGATACTGTTGATCAAAAAGCCAAGGAATTAAATTTAATCGAGTGCACTAGATTGAGTTCTTTTGCTGCATTTGCTAAATAATTAAGGTCTTAGGTTGCCATAAGCATGAATGCTTACACGTTGCAATGGAAATTGTGTAAATTATTATATCCATAAAATACGCAAAACCCGTTACGAGCTGATATGTTCAGTCCTTTTTTCTGCACATCCATTCCTTGCCTTTTTTAGTATTTAAATTATAAAAATTGGTATATTAATTCGTTGCGTGTATGGGGAGAAAGTCATTGTTTCCGACTAAAATACTTAAGGAAAAGGAATAAATCTGCAGCGCATGGCACAGAGCAAATACAGTTAAAGAAATTGCTGTGAACGCAAGCTTTATTCGTTTTTTTAGAATGTGGGGAATCGTTGATCAGTTGGGGGTAACATAAACAGGCAAACTTTCACATGAATTCTGAAATGTAACAACTGGAATTTTTAAGGGCATCGCCTTTGCAAAATATGCACAATGGTTTGCGATTTTACACGTGCGGCCTTTTGTTTTGTTCAAATTTATGATCCGTCTTATTTTGCCGTCTTTGCCAATTAGTTTTGAATATCGGGGAAATAACTTTAATATTTGCCACTTCTTCCATGTGAATATTTGCGATCTACAGGCAACTTCACTATTATATTCATTTAGAAATCTAGGAATCGGACATTCTCATTTAACAGACATTTCATTTGCATTTCTATAAGCTAAATTCTTTAAAAGCATTGGCTTAAAAACACTAACGTCACATGCAAGTGTATGAATATAAAACGATTGACTTTGATTCAAAAATTGCCCTTAGTTGATGTGAAAACACAACTATTAAATACAGTGTGAGCTGCGATATCTTACTCTTTGTATCCCACTTGCAAAACGCAAAAATTATAGACGTCATAAAGTTGCGGTGTAAACAAGGACAGGAGTGATGTTTAACCAAAGTGCACAACTGTTCCATTTTCGCAAACCCACTAACTTCAGGTTTTATTGAGATTTCGGGTCTCCAGGATTTACCAAGTTGGCTCATCGCCGGTTTTTGACCACTTTTACACCTTCCCTCTAAGCATTATCCATCAGGTCAAGATCATCCGTGATTTCCATGTGTTGAAATGCACACAGATTACTTGGCCTTTGGCTGAGGCAGAAAATTCCTGCCGCACTAGGCTCTACCATGTCGTATATTATTGAGGCATGGCGGGGAACTAGCGTCTTATAAGTCATCTGGATGCCGGTAATGTGAGGGAGTGTGTAGTTTTAGTTGCTAGGCCTAAAGTTTCAACTCTCAACGCAAGTGAGATGGCGATAAAGGGATGGAACAATTACTCCAGCGGCTGGCACCGAGTCGGAAAGTTTATAAGGTTTTTATACTGCTTTTTTGAGGATGATGTCACTTAACATACTTCAGAATTCTCCTACGAATGAATGTGAATAATGGACATTTAGGTATCAAACATATATGCAACACTCAAGGTAAGTATTGTTTGAATACAAGGCAATAATGCCAGTTAATAGATATTTAAGACACTTAAGAGTGCAAAATTTAACGTCGGTGTCAAAAGAATGTCACCTTAACACCGATTTGTCTAACAAGTTAGAGGCAATTCGAGTAATTAATTAAATTGTTAAAAAGTCTCAAGATTTATTTTAAAACTTAAATGTTATGACACCTAAATCTATTCTAGCTTTCGATAAAGCCGTATCACAATGAACAAAACCCAAACACAGCGATTTAATTGGTTCTCTATCTCAGTTCAATTTGATTGGTATTTATGAGCTTACACTATAAATTGATCTTCAATGCTGACAATAATCGTGTTAAGACTGCCTCTTAGTGGAAGGAGACATCGGTGATGTTTGTTACAAGGCAAGTTTATCTACATGACTTATGTGGGCAGAATTGTAGAAATGGTGTGTATCCTTGTATGTGTTCTGGCAATGAGTTGGCAAGCAGCCGCCACGGTGCCATCTGAGACAGAACGTGAGGCTATTTTGGAGGTGCATACATACGTTCGTCAACACGTCGACCCACCTTCGAAAAACATGCGGCTAATGGTGAGTTAGTAATTTTTTTGCATCAGGTTACAAAGCACACATTGGCAGTTTGCTTGCCCTTTCAAAAATTGTAATATCGCAAGTTAGCTGCTTTAAGACTTTTAGTGGCTTGTAGTCTAGCACCAACCTACAACCCTCTAGTTAACAGCCTTTAACAACCCGATAATAAAGAGAAGAGAAGATAAAGATGACATGACCGTTTATTAGCTCCACGCCAGCCAAGTGTGTGGATGAGTTAACGAACGACAGGCATTTGATAAGAGTAACCAATGGAAAGGTGATGAGTCATTGTTACTGCCATGATAAGAGTAGGTTCTTATAAATACAGGTGCCAAGATTTGGTAAGCAACATTATTGTTCCTATCGACGTGGAAGCGAAACCACTGTTAAAACATTACTCACTTAATTTGCATGCTAATTGCATTAGTTGCATTATATAATTTAGAAATATTCAGGAACCATGGAAGGCCTGGCTGAGAAATGGGTGGATAGATGCGTCTCAAGAAAACCAGATCCCTCCATCTACAAGGACTATGCAGGCACTGCCCAGGTTCTGATCGTTAGTCATAAATCTCAGACAACATTTACGAAAACTATTTCTGCCGTCAAAGAAGAGGCACAACATTATGAATACCGGGACAATACATGTACTGGTGAATGCGACTTTTATAAGCAGGTATGTGTAATGCTCAAAGACTTTGTTAGTGAGTAGAATTTTTTTGTTATAAAACAGCTTAGCACAATGCAGTTTCAAGAAAGTTGTTTGCTCCAAAAACAACGCATAATGATATGTGCTTTACGTGGACTCTGATGGATTATGAGTTATTTATATTTGCTGTGAAAATACTTGCCATAGAAAAATCAAGTAGTGCATCAGTCATTTACACTAAACAGGCAGCTAAATCGAAACTAATGGTTCTACGATTAGGCGATTGACTACGGGAATAAACATGAAATAAAGTCAATATTATATCATTAAATTGATATGCATTCCATTTCATGTATTGTTCTGTAGATCATATGGGCCAATTTAACTGAGGTTGGTTGTGCAATGAAAACCTGCGTGACGTATGTTCAGCGTAAAGTAACGCCGGCCAATGTCGTGGTCTGTGTGTATAAAATTGCGTAAGTTATAGTGATTTAATTTGGTCCTTAAAACGAAAAATCAAACATGATGCAGGAAATTAATTGGTAACCCCCAACGTTTGTTGTTCACTAGCAACCGCAAAAAAATCATGGTATAATAATTAGTCTGATGGAACAGAACATTTCCTCTTTTAGATTGTGTGCCAGTAACATACTGTTACGTTTGCCCGTAACAGAAAGGAAACCACTCAAATAACGGGACCATTTCCCTAGCTGAAGCTGGAACCGACCTTTCCAGGCTAATACAAGAACAAGACCAGAGCTCGTGTAGAGAGCTTTAATCACGTCAGCCACGTGCAGCGTGCAGTCCGGAAGTGAACTAATTTAAATCAGCTTAACCTTGACTTGATAAAGAGTGCAGCTAATCAAATGTTAGTGAATAATTGTAAATGGCATCAGAAACCAATCTAGGGGAATCTTGGATCCCCAACAACTACATACCTATGTTTTTGAAAGGCGCTAGCATTAAATACGCCCATATCTCAAATTAACCGTTTTATTTTTGTAGACAAAGGATTGATGACATGAAGCCATATGAAGAGGGAGAGAGCTGTACCAAGTGCCCTCCTCAACATAGATGTGTCCGCAACCAATGTGAGGAACACCTCGAACAGGTTGAGAGCAAGAACAGTGCATACACCCTGCCTGAATTCTAAAATTCCACTTACAACGGAAAGGCTCTGTGTAACTAAATCGTGCGGCTTCACTGAATTTTTCATCGCTTCATTGCCTTGTTGTAGATTAGTTTAAATAAATCGATTTTTTCACAAACATACTTCTCTGCTGTCCTAGCAACGTGATCATTAAATTGCGGTTCAGCAAAAATGTAGGGTTTTGGGACATTATGTGTGAAAAGTAGAGCTAGATAGATAGGAAAGACAACATTCATATTAGACAAGTGGTTTTGCAAGATTTTTTATCGATTTCTCGAAGGTGAAATTTTCCGCGAGAGAAATATTCTTTAGCCATCAGTATTTTTGGATGCGTACCTTTTTAAGCTAAGGCTATTCGAGCCTCTGTTGATGTTTTGTTTAGAATGAAAAATGAAATTTGGTTGCACAAGTGTGGAGTTAGGGAACTGTAGCTCGTAACACGAGTGAAATTTGTGTCTGGTGCCCACTTTAGATTAAGCCTCAAAAAAGTAAACGGTTAAATGCCTTTTATTTCAGAAGCTATCTTCATAGATTGCGAAATTGTGCACAGTATATAAAAAACCTTCAGTTCTAAAATGGCGCCTTGTTACCATTCAAAATAGCTTAGCAGGCTTTACAATTTTTTACTTATTTTAATATATAAATGCCAGTGATCAATGTGTTGTTGCTCATTGCACATCTACACACTTCCATCACGCTTTTATACACAAAAATCAGTTATAATTTAGTGTATACGAATTAACTGTACAAACTATTTAGATTAAACAATTGATGATAATGAAACTAAAAGGGAATATTTGTAATGCATGTAACAGATTAATTTGCCCGATTCATATCGCAGTAATTAAACTGGTTAACCGTTATGTGGACAAACATTAGACAATATGTACATGTCAGAGAAGAAGAGAGTTAGCGCGATATCATTAAGTTTATGTTAAAGAGACCCTTTTCTTTTTTGCTATTGGTTGGGAGATCATTAACAGAGAACAAAAATGCAATGTCAACATAACCGTGGTTGATTCCGCAAAAGCATATATTATATATTTGTTCGCAATCGTAATTTAAAGCAAATAAATTCTTCGTATTATACAGAGCCACATAAGTATAAAATTTGCATCGAACATTCATGGTAGACCTAACTTACATATGAAGAATTTTTTTTATATATCTGCGGATGGCTATTTACTGTTTTCGATAAGCAACCTACTTTTATGGTTTTGAAAGGCCAAACTGCAAAAAACACACCAACTTCCTTGTTTTTTTCTATCATGATGATATTCATTTGAAAACCCTGCCAATTCGCGTAATATTAATTACTTGCTTATTTCAAGGTATCAAAAGTTGCATTGCAAATCGTTTTATAGAAAAAAGCTATGGTTACGGTCTGAATCTTAGTTCCACAACGATTCTATTTTTAAAAAAAATTGGAGACATGTTACTGAACACATTTTTAAAACAAAGCTCAAATGTATGCCGATTAGGTATGGTCGTCGAAGTCAAGAAACTAAAAAAATTCACACTTTCCTGCAATCGCCTTCTGATAAAAGAGCATTGTAATTCAGATCGCGTGGGCGCAACTTTGGTGAAACTCTGCTTACTGTTTTCAATGACTTTGACTAAAATTATATCTACTAATGTCGATTTAAAAGATTTGCTGAAATTGAGGTAGCATTGGCTCAAATATTAGACACTTTCCCTTGATCATGGGCTCATACAAATTAAGAAAAAGCATTTATTTAGCCTGTTGGTGCAACAGCATTGTGCCATCCAAAACATTTTATTATCACACTACCTAGGTGTGATTTAATACTATTATATGAAACCCTTGAGCAGAAGGAATAAAAATGTTTGTGCGACGTGGCAAATGTGCGATCATAAAAAAACAACAGTAAAATTTACAGAGAAAAGGCTTACCGAAAACATGTTACTTTTCAAAACAGCAAAACTACATTATGATGAAAAAAGATGTATACGTCAAGTAAAGTATCCAAATGCACTGAACCTGAACCCAGGCTATTCAAATATTTCAAATCTCATTCGAGTGTAGAATAAGCATTTGTTTTTTTTTGTAAAGAAATAAATAAATTACGAAAATAAATATCGAATCTGAGAGTACATATCTAGGTAAGACGCTAGATATATGTAAATCTTGTGGACGAATGTCCATTAGCTTCTGTTAAAGCTAGCTTTACTTGATCTTTTAGAGTTGACGAAATATTGGCATATTGCAGTCATTCAAGTTAGTGTTTACAAGGAAACCCCAGTTGTTCCATTACCACTCGGTTGAAAATTTGATAACGTTCAGGATGCAACAATCATTGTATTTGTGTTCCTCATTTACGTTATTTTGTGAATTATTTGTCCGCACTGCATTTTGAATACCCCAAATCTATACCTTGACACCGAAAACCATGTCCAAATTTAGCAAATGATGGCAAAAACTTTAGTTATTGGAATTGTGGCATCACAAGCTGGAAGGTCGATTAGCAAATGTAACATGACAACCAAATTTCGTCGTTTTCAGTCACCTTACATTACTGATAATATATGGCTTAATTATCTACTGAACATGCTGTAAAACCTATGGCAGCTGGTCATGCAAATAAAACATGAGGTTTCAAGTAAGCGTTAAATCAGATTAAAGATGCCGGCACATAGTATTTTTCAATTGGAATCTGTAACAACAGTAGCAAAGTACCTAACTCGGATATTTCAATTTGAATTGTAAAAATGTTTGTACTTATACCTTCAAACATCAGTCGACCTCTAAATTACTTGACAAAAAATTGCAAAGGTTTTCTGCGTGGCGAATGTCAAACCAAATGACTCGTAAGTACACCAAAAAGATCTGGTAATGTTTCGTTTTAACATTGCAGCTCATTAACTAAAAGTACTATAATAAAGCCTTACCGAACGAGACAAGAGGCTTGCAAAGAAGTGTCAAAATGTACGCTAGAGTAGATTTTTATACATTGTACTTCATAGAAAAATCAAGCTTGACACATTGATGATATTCCAATTATAATTACATATTGACACCGTATGGCTATCAGCTTTGTTCGTCAACCACCTATGCAGTGTAAAACTCCTATCTTTTATTTTAATGACCCAGTCTGGTCGTGTAAACCAACGTATATTTTTACAAAAATGTAAACATTAATTTGACATTAGAGACCTACCTAACTGTACACTTCAAAAATATTTCGAATTTGACTTTTTGAATTTGCTCAACTTAAAATTTTCACTTAACCGAGAGTAAACTCATTTACCGGTTCGGATGACCTGCCCCATCATTTTCCTACGATTTGTAATATCAAACCATGGAAAAAATGTTTCTCAAAGTTTGGTTAAAATGCCGCCTAAGCATGATTTTATTAACCCCAAAAAATTTGTCCTATCAAGTTGGAATATAACATGATAAAAAAAATATTATGCAAGATAGGGCAAAGTGGAAGGCAAACGTTTTTACTCTCTACCTGTTTTCAACTTTGAAATGCTGCTCTCTTGTTGCGGTTACGACATCCTTGAGGTGAAACCAAACGTATTTGCTACTTGCAACATGCAGTAGCTGTATCACATTGCTTTATTATAGCCTAAGACGAATAAGACATAAAAATGTCTATAAATACAATCTGACTGTCAATTTAAAAGGTGCTTTACAAGCATGTCTACAGGCCTACAGGTCTGCTGTGCACTCCTTCACTGGCCTTACCAAAGTTATATGTCCTTTGAACATGAGTTACGGCTGTCAGTCGACGTTGTGGCATTATCACTTAGAAAACTGGCTTTTGCAAGACATTTCAAATGCGTTGCTGACGCGCGACGCCAAATGCGTCAGTCTTTCAACTCAGCCAAGTCACTGCTAACCATAGCCCACGGGCGACAAAAGGATTATTATGATAAACGGGCACATTTACTCTAGTAGAGAAAGGCGATCTAGTGCAGATGGCTACGACGAATACAGTGAGTGAAGGTAGGCCATATGTGGCCGTCTCGGTCTTTACTTTAGCGACGTATGTAATTCGTAGTCTAGACGACAGTCCAAGCCATGGGTAAATCGTTAACATTAATAAACTTTAACGATATGTCTTGTCAAAAGAGGATGACGATGACGAGCCCTTACATACTGCGGACCCCCTTTAGTAGACCACTCCATTGAGATCGCGGCAGTAGTAAAAGTATTTGATGAGAATCTGGGGTCATCTTCGGTCTTATGGGAATAGCAATCTGGTGGGATCGCAGGTTGTCACAATCTAGATGCTCAGTCATTGGTCAAGAGTGAGCAGCGTGGCATTGCAGAGATGTCATGTGACCGAGATCGTGACTTGCGGCTTCGTGACGTCACGTGGGCATTAACTAGAGCAAAGAGGATTGACAGGCATCTCACTAATGAGTTTTCGTCTCCATTACAGAGCCTAGGAATGGAATAATGCGAGAGTAGAACGACCGTGTCGAGGCTGTATGCAAAACCTATTGTCCCTTATAGACATCCTGAATTACGGACAATTACTGAGGCGAATCAGCAAAGCAAACTGCTAGTCTTAGGGGTCAGCCATGACAGGAGGCTGGACAGAGTGAGAATACAGAGGAGTGCAGGGGAAGTTCACCACTGTTTAAATGTGGAAAAAGAATGTTGTCCTCTTTCATGTAGTCTTCTTTTAGTCGGTCTACTTTCAAAGTAATAAGAGACCCATCTATTTCAATTGTAACAAATTTGTCGTCACGTTATACCACTATAAAGGGTCCATCGTAGGTTTGTTGTAAGGGTTTTATGACACAGCATTATTGTACCGTTCATTGTGCTGCGATCTCAGATTACTTGTTCTAAGGAGACTTCAGTTGTTGAATTTGCTCTCTGCTGATTCGGTGTGTCCGTGGCTTGTCGTTGAGTCGTCCTGTGATTGAACATTTGATGCAGGGTCTACGTCCATGTGATTAGTCTCTTTTGATCTCGGCAGTTGCAGCTTTAAATGGCAAGATATGTTTTGGTTTGGGAGGCTTTAGTTGTTTGTGTTTTTGTGGCCCAGGTTCTAAGATGTCTTCAAGGAAATCATGGTGACTCATGCAGGTGTGCTTAGAATGTGATTAACGAATGACCAGTGAGCAAAGTGATTTGTCCACGATGATGCGTTCTCCAAACACCAGGCAAAAGTCCGCTAGGCGGAGAGAATCGCGTTGCTAAACCAACTAATAAAGGCATCCTGTCACGTTAAAGTATAAGTTAATTTTTGGAAATGCTTGCAATGAACTTGGGTCCTTGGTGCATGACAGTGTACCGGCAGGGGCAATGCTGGTTATAAAAAAATCATTGAATAATACTTGTGACAATGCCTTGCATAACTAGCACAAGACCGGACTGTGTACACAGAGAGTTGTGCAATCTCATCGAATGTCATAAAAATAGTTTTTAATTTACTTTGACTTGGTATAAACATGGCTTCAGTTGTTAACGACAATAGGTATGAAAGGAACAGACAGCAAGTGAATATTTCCATGTTAGTTGTTGCGGACACATGGATGTTCGTAAACAACACTACATTCAGCGTGATTAGTCAAATTAATTCAAGTGGACGGTACCGTCAGCTGTATAATTATGCAACAAATCGCTAAGCTGTTGACTGTTTCATTTACTGAAATTGTGATGTGTAGTCTTATTAACATGTCGAGAAAATGCTTGTTTTAGTGGTACTTGAAGCAATCGATAAAATGTATTCAAGTCGAGAATCACTAAATCCAACAGAGGCATCACAATTTGAACCAGAAGACAGCAAGGTCCTCTTCGATTACTAAAAACACTAATTCCCCATTTCGGAGTGACAATATCTTCTGCAAAACAGCATATTTCCTCGTTGAAAATGCCACTCACTTCCAACACGCATTCATGTAGCCTGTGAATATGTTTGACATGTTACACGATTTTTTACATTGATATCAACTCTGATTAGAGCATTTATTCTAGTTGGCAGAGAAGCAAAATATGTTGTTGTAGGAGTACAAGAGACTAAGCAGCTGTCTAATAAGAATGTTAGGAGTTGAAATCAGCAAGAGAGCCTGTGTATGGGAATGTTAGTCAAACGTGAAAATGTATGAAGCATGTAGGGTACTAGGGGTGGCAGCAGTTCAAGCGAAAGAATAGTATTTGCCTTCTCTTTAGGCTGATTTGAATGTTCTTTCTTAGGCTTAACTCATCAGTGCCTGACAAGTATCTCCAGCAGGTCTAGTGTCCTCAATTTATTGCCTTCAAATAAAGATATGCAACTGATTATCAAGTTAGAATATCGCAGCTTGTAATAAAACTGAGTTGCAGAGGCATTCTTTTTAGGCTATTGGTGTATCTTGGCATCAATTTGCATAATATTCATATGAAATGTTGGTGTTCCTCCGGAAGTTTAAAAGGCACATTTCGTTTTTTTCTAAGAGCTACAGTAGGATAAAACAGTTCATCAAAATGGTAATACAAATTGACATAGTCTTTGAGATATAGCTAACTTTGATTGCTGCCTTTTTGTTATGGGGTATTTCAAAATAAACCACGAAACACCTGACTTTATTTGCTGAATCGCTTTACTTCAGGCTTTCACGTCAGTAGAATAACAGTATTTTCTAAGTGCCGCCAGCAACTCTTAATTTTGGCCGTCAATTTATTATCATGCCAAACATTTTTAGATATCCTACTAAAAAAATGGCTGTATTAGTTACTGCCAAATCGTTCGCGACTTATTTTTACGGTATTTAATGGAAACTGGCCATTTTGTGTCGCCATCTGGCTGCGAATATTTGCTTTAAGTTATAACTCTCGCATTCAAGCATTGCATTGCCCTGACAACGCCAGTTTTAAACTTACAGCAAACCTTGCACAAATTCCCGTTTTTTGCTCTGTGAATTGCGACGTTGCCAAAAGCAAACTGACCTGTTTCCATAAAAAAAAATTGTGGCAACATTTCTTACCTGATGACGATTTTGTAATCATTAATAGCGTACGAACTAGTTTTTAAAAAAAATTGAACATTTTAATTTTTCTAGCACATTTTTCTTCAAATCATTCGATTTTAACAGTGAGATTCAACCTTACCGATCAACCTGACTAATGTTTATGACTCCAGTTTAGCCAAGCCTCATATGATTTCCTTGTGGCAAATGTAAAAATGGTTTATTAATATAACTATCACTGCCAATGAAGTTTCCATGTCTTAGGAATAAGGCTGCAAAATAAGGCATTGCACGAAAATAAGGTAAATTTGAGGATCCACGTTTGTTGTCTTTAACAAAATTCATTACCAGGAAATATACCCATCGTAAACATTTCGTCTTTTATGTGCCAAATTGCACCTGCTTACTCCACACAAACTGTTTCACGTTTTGGCACAATTTAGCAACTAGTGCCTTTTAGAGACATGGTCAATATGTTGCAAGGTGATTCTTGTCGCTCGTGAACATATCCAGGGAAGTTATTTGCTTGATTTGTACTCACAAATGAATCATGGAAACAACCGCATTAAGAATTCCATTAAAATAAAAGGCCAGCAAAACACGTTTTTTTAGTCCACTGCCTAAACATCTCTTTTTGTCAGAGCCTGATCCAGTTTCGAAGGCTAACAGTTTATTAACCAAGATCTTTTATGTCTTCAGAGTCATTTAAGGTGACTGTTTAAAGGCAAAAATCTAAAATTATTTTAGCTGGTAATTCACAACGCCCGTGGTCGTATGCTAACTGCCATTATTTTTCTCAAAATCGGACGTGAATATAAGGCAAGACGATTTAAAGCATTGCACATAGGATAAAATAAAATGCATTTAACAACCGTTTAAATCAAATTTTATTCAGAATTATGTTAATTAATCCTGTTTTGTAGGGCACATGATGAACTTTCACTGAATTAGGCGTGTTTAGATGTCAAAAGAAAAGTCTATCACATTGATGAAAGTGCATCATTAATCGAAAGAATATAACAAATGCTTGGCACACGTTTCTTGTGAAGTTCATTGCAGGTCTCAAATGCCCCATAAATATCAGTAATGTCTTTCAAACATCAATTTTATTCACGATGCTAATTTTTTCAAGCAGACACCAAAATTAGAACACTTTGCGAACAAACAGGTTAGAGTGTGTTTGAAAAGTTTTATTTTGGGGGTTAGGTGAAAGTCTCGGGCTGACAGACACATGTGGATATTATATCATCCAAAACGACCAAAGCGTTCATTGGCGCTGCCTTGAACAACATTTGGACAAAAAGAGGAAGCCGATTTTGAGATCAACGTAGCGAAATGCACAACTGATTGATTTGTTTCCCAAATATCAGGAAGTTGGTCATATTATGCAATGCAAATGACCTTAAACAAGAAGACGGCGTTCGGTATAGGGCGTCGTTCTTCATGCAGGTGGCACATGATGTTGTCGGCAACAAGTCGTAAATTTGTTTTCTCCTGTCAAATTGCCATTTTGTCGAATCATTGGCTTGTGCGGTTAAGGCCTCTAAAGGCGTTTGCTAATGCCAAATTTGTCATAGAACGTGAATGGGGAAGATTTCGCTAGTGTCAGAAATAATGCGCCCAGTTTTGCACTACGCTAGGTTGAATGTGGTTGGTTGTTTACTTTTGATTTCTATCAAAAATACTAAACACTGAGTTTGATTACTGTACTCATACATGAGCAGAAATGTAGGCGTTTCCTGTGATTTACACAAAAATTTTAAACACATTATCTGGACAGAAGTTTACACGCTCTCTGTAGTTCCGTCTACTACTGATGCTGATTTAGTAGAACAACTTCAATAGCGGTTTATTCTTTATAATTGATAATTTTCTCTGTATCCTTGTTTTATAATATCAATCGACTCTTTGAACAACGTAAGTAAGTTTACACAAGGATTAGGCATGTTACAAAAGTCAGTTTACTGAATACACGCAGGTAAATGTGTACAGAGTAATTGAATTCTGAGTGGGAATCTTCAGGGATCAGCTTGTTTACTGAACAATCTGCAGGCAGTGCTTAACGTTGACTATTTACTGACTTACTCGAGTGCCGAGTAGCAAGTGGTTTTGGAGAATCTGATTCCTCAAAAGTGTGTGGAATATTTCTTTGCAGCAGGAGTCAGTAAAGAATCGGCTTCATATGTTTCTTACCAGCGTACAAATGAACAGAAGTGTATTTTAGTAACTATTTTCGTTGTGATTTACGTTGAAACAGTAGGTGGAAGCATAACCATATAGTCACTAGGCTAAAATGTCGTCAAATTTGTATATTTGCGATTTACTAGTAAAGCATTAAAGCTGCTGCATATATTATCAAGTCTCAATAACACATGTACATTTATTTGGATAATTAGGGGCAATCGAAGCTGAAGAAATGTTTTAATTCTGCTCTCGTCATCGTGTGAACTTAGCTAAATTCCCATTATTGAAAAGTAAAGACCATGTTTAAAATTTGGCTTCTCCAGTTGGGCTTTAAATCACGAAATGGGCAGTTTTATGGTGTCGAGTGATTAAATGTTAATTCACAGGAAAAAAAAGCATTAAAAATGTTTAAACTGAAGATTCAGCTAATTTTTTTCTCAGTGCTATGTTTTCAGAAGCAGCATGTCCTCTTTGTTTGCAAACTCTTGCTTGTTATTAACAGCGTCTCCATCATTAGGCGAATTCCCAGAGTCAGCTGTCATTATTTAATTGCTGTTTGTGAAAACAGGGAAGTTAGTCAGATTTCCTAACGTTGCTAGTTGTATTGCAAAAACAGGCAGGCGTCTTGGCGAGCAAACGTCTACTTAAAACAAAACAATTCAACCTAGCAAAATATGGTGTTTAATTAGGTCAAATCAGTTATGAAGATGCTGGTTTGTAGGTCCCAATTAAATACTACATGGTGAATTTGTGGACAATTTCAAAGGCTCATGATTTGTTGCACTGACTAGCCAATTTGACCAAACACATCGAATTCGTGACTTGAGCAAGAACAAAATCTTGTGTGTGTTGCTCAATTTGAATTGGTCTCAGTGACTACCTTAGGTGAAGCCATTTACATTTAAGTATTTTCCTCTGATACAACTCTGATACAACTTCTTGCAATAACTCTGAGGTGTCTAATGTGAAGAAAAAAATATTTTAATTTGTTTCATAGTTGTTTATTCACTAATGCAAACCATGGATATGCTGAATAATTTCCAACTGACACTAAGTAATGGGTGCTTGAACATTCTAATGCTGACGTGTGTGTTCCTGCCTATTGTCGTAGATAAGGTAAAACGGTTTAGTTTAAATCAGCTGAGTCATGTGGAAGAACAGAATTAACAGAATTCCTGCACTGTTTTTCTTCTTATTTGGTGCAGATTTATCGAGCACGTCTTTTTCTAAGTTTAATAGTCTATTGTTAAGATAATTTATGAAATACGAGCAATTCAAACATTCGCCCGTTGAAATTTCCCAACAGTACCTTTTCTTTTTATAAAACGAATTCACTATTTATACGCAGCTACTGGCAACCAAACAGCCATCTCTGTGCTTCGTGTTTTATGTTATCTCAGTGCATTCATTTTGTATCAGAACACAAAAAAACACTAACATTTGCATATGGAATGGAAAAGCGTTGAATTGGAATGCTAGTTTGTAGTGATTTGTCTTTTCATGGCAGTTTATCTTTCGACTTTCCAGCATATGTAATTCGACAACAGGTCATGGCTCCAGGATACAAAATGGTTCAGGTGTCAGTCAAATTAAACAAACAAAATCTGAAAAACGAGGATAAATGAACGAATCAACCACTTTACTTATTATTTTTCAAATCGTTGGGCCATTTGATATATTGTAATCATTTCGACATACCTTCAGATAGGCATATCATTGGAATAAAATGTTTAATATTTGGCAGTTTGACAAAATTCAACATTTCAAAGAACAAAATATTGTTTTCTATGTATTCAGCAACAGTTTTAATTTTTGTTTCTTTTTTTAAAAAAAGTCCTTTATTAAAGACCTATAATACTTAATCGGATAACTGTACAAATTGACTGAACAGAAAATAATTTCAACCTCTTTGACACTTAGCAAACAATTTTCTAATTATTCGAATGCTTCAAGCTGTCTGACACTTACTTATAGTTCTGATATTTACAGAATTGGTCATAAATATTTTCTTAAATTCTGTTATTTTAAATCGTTGGGCATTCCAGAAGAAACGACAGTCTCTGAATCAGAAACAAAGGCTTCTTTATTAGATGACTAACTCGAGTGGTCTACTTTTTTATTTGATTTCAACCTTGTGGTGATTCACATTTGTGGATGTAGGAATGCCAATTAGGAATATCTGAGTTCGGAGAACCAATGACCTGCCAAAGTGCTGATTTACTTATCTGCCGATTGGGTGTTGACGTTTTTTGCATGTAGTCTGAGTATATAAATTGCGGGAAAGCACACATACTTGTCCCAGCATCGAATTCTCTTTAAGGTGGATAAGAGGTATCTCGCCAAAAATCTGAAGTAAGATGTTGGCACATTAAGTGTACTTGCTTGTAGGAATGAAACAGGGCATTGTCTGTCTTCTTGCACTGTTATGCTACGCAGCGGCCAGGGTTCCGTCGCAAGACGAGCGCCATTTGATTGTGGAAGCACATAACAAGATCCGCGGAGGCGTCAGCCCCAGTGCCAGTGACATGAAAATGATGGTGCGTCATAGCATTAAGGCTTGGTTGACTTATCCTATTTCACAATTACTATACTGTGGTACTTATTCTTTCAATTGTTGGTGTGGTCAGTTACTTGTTTGTAAGTATGTTACAATGTCATTCGGACAATTTCCTGTACCTTTTACAACGAACGCGTATGCATTTATCATGGCTTTCACACATTCAATTAGTGTGTAACTCAAAGTGTCAAATAGTGTATCAATTTGGAGCAGCGACTATAGGCATAATTTATTGTCAGGCATTCAATGTGCTCATGTTGTTATTTAGAAATACTCAACAAAACTGGAAAAAAAGGTAGAAAAGTCTCTGACTGCGTGCGTCTTTGAGGAATATATTGTCACCGCGTACAGTAATAAGAAAATACAGAACCTGCGCATGTTCATCGACGAAGAGCCTACCTTTGCAAAAATGATCTATGCGTTTGCACAGGATGCACAGTTTTATGACTTTGAAAACAATACGTGTACCAAAGAATGCAGTGAATACAAACGGGTAAGTAATCCTAAACCTGGGCAAATATTGATTCACGAATGCTTCATCAATTTGTCCTTTGTCCTTTATTATACTATGGAAACGTAAAACTTTGTATAAACTGGAGTGTGAATAAGCAACAATAATGCCTATGTACTTTGTTATACGTGCTGTTGCTAAAGCGATAGAAGTAGTTGTTTTCCTTGAAAGAAACAAACCCCTATTTTATACTACTGTCCTAAATCAAAGATTAATAGAACCAGGTTATAATTTATAGTGATACTCAAATGTTTAACTCCGGTTCTTGTGTGATCATTGGTGCAGTGATGTTACATGATCCTTTGTACTGATAATCACAACCATGCCATGGAAGTAGCGCTAAAGATTACTTCCTTAACTAGTGTACTTTCTTTACAGATTGTATGGGCCAATTCCACCAGGGTTGGATGTGCAATGCATAAATGCGGAGCATATGGCCCTAGGCACCAGCACCCTGTCTACACTGTGGTTTGTCAGTACGATCCAATGTAAGTCAAAGTGATAAAGTATCATATAAGTCAGTGGCAAATGAATTATATAGCTGCAGGACACTAGTTGAGGCACAAAAGTGTCAAGATACTTGTTTGACAAGTTCACCGTTGCTGTAAATCAAGAAGCAGCATGTTTGCCTTTTTGTTCCTGTATCTTGACGGAAGAATCCAGCACATATTTGACGATTGTCTGTAAATATTATGTCGTGTTATTTTTGTGCATGTTTTTATTTTAAGAGATGAAATTAAGGAGAAGAGACCATACCAAAAGGGTCCCAGTTGCAGCAAGTGTCCTCCTGGATACAAGTGTCGTCAGAATCTGTGTGTCGAAACGCACGAGACAGGAACAGATGTGGGGAACAGCACTCAGATAACCACAACCGATTCGTTGTAATACACCAGTGCAGGGAGACGTCTAATGAAAACACCTATGCTTTAAGTACTGTTGCCAACTTTAACTCATACTTCTGCCCAAGCTGACTCTTTGGTTTTACATTTCGAAATTCTTGTCATTAATAAAATACTTGTGTTTTTCTCTTTTGCCTGGAAGTATGCATTTCGTAGTCGTGTTTCATTTCATGCAAACTGTTAGTTGCCTTATTTAGGAAAAATCTACAATTCAACTGCTAAAGTAATGCTAAATAAAAACCATATTTCACCAAGTGGAAAGCAAAATTTATGTTATAACCGGTGTGATACTTATGTTATACTTATGGTGTGAAGTGTTCAGCAGCATACGCAGAGTATTTTCAAACTCAAATTTTGGATGGTGTTTTATTAGTGGTAAACTGTGCAAAATTATACCTAGAATAAGGGGTAGTGAATGTAATACTGGCTTTTCTTGACCAGATGCTTGCAGTTGAATGAGCAAAAAGTTCATTTCAGTGAAGTGTCACCCGTTCAATTGCTCGGCTTCTTCGTAGTTTAAGTGTCATCGTCGAATGATGGTGCTTACCGAAATTAACAGTTTCTGTATAAGTACGTACTTTTAGTTAATCGAATATAATGTTCAAGCATGACACTCTAGTTAATATAAATTCTGTCCACCGTCTACAATCAGCAACATATTCCTAATAATTCTGAATCGGCATCCTCATTCAAGAAAATGTCATTCTCCAATGCATGTCCTTTTGACTAATTTAGTCACAGTACATGTTTCTTGTTTTCTTGGAATAAGGAAACGGTATCTCCGAAATGTCGTTTGTGTACTTACATTTTAAGCTTTTATTTTGATAACAGTCATAATACTATTTCGGCATGAATATTTCCTTCCTATCAACCTTGCATCAGCTAGAATGTGTAGTGTAATCCTACTTTCTACTCTGAAAATCTGTTGTGGTGGAGTAAACACGCGTTTCCAAACCTTTTTTTCACTAAAAATACTAAAGGACCACCATTTCTGAAGATACCAATTGAACACACAAATAGGCTAGTTCTTTCCCTATCATACACTCTGAGGTCAAATTACGTTTTAACGCAAAGTTAACATGAGTGATGCGGGAACGTTTTTGTGAAAAGAACTTATAATGTATTGCAGAAAACCATTCGTTAGTAGAATTGCGTATTAGGCTCGAAGTTGTTAAAGACCGGCAAACAAGAATAAACAAATAAATGCAAGATTAAATTGAATCTCAATTTTACGATTGTAGAACTAACACTAGCGATTATCATTTGTGGGTGCTAAAATGCGTTGATTCTTTTATGATGTATTGGGAATTCTCACGATTACCGTTAACCAGCAAACAGTATTTGCAACAGGCTGATAGTTCCGAAATCATATATGCTGTTGGAAAAATCGGACATAAAAGCATGAAAAGGCTAAAGACAGGTCACTGTAGTAAAAATGACCACGGCTCGGCAATATGTTTTTTTGCCGGTAGCTATGTTCTCCTGTGTTTAATTTAGATCTATTTGAAAACGCTGATGCAAGGACATTTTGCGTTTCACCACATAAAGTCCATTCTATCTTGAATTAGCCCCTCGTCACCATGCACCTAATATCAAGACGTAAAACTAGGTGCTATAATTGACACAGTCAAGCGCTGGGTATTATCACCAAATATATCTTTTGTGCTCTTGAAAGGATTACGACAAATGCATATGAGTTATCTAACTATCAACTTTTTCGATTGCAGCTGATCAGCCGCACACTTAGCACTGCATTTCACACATTCCAACAAGCAGAAATGCTACCAAAACACGAGAAGCAGATAGTAGTGTTCTTAGTGTCGGCATCGTTATTCTTAGCACAAACATTTCACGGGAAATGGTTTCAATCTTAGTGATCTGCCACACCAAACCGATTAAAAATGTTTGGAAACCTCACGTAAATGCATAAGGACCTAGCAGTTCAGGTAGGAGTCACCTAAGTAACTCTGTTCAAGCGTTTACACCAAATAGGAAAATTTAAAAAAAAACCTAGAAGATGAGTTTAACATGTGATGACTGTTCATAACCTAAGTAAACGTATTAACAACTGCCTTGACTGCATTCCTTTTTAGGATCCAACCTAATGTATCGTGTCCTACAAAAATGATCCCTTCATGTTTCAAAGTTGTGACCGTTAGGGACACAGTTAAATGAGGTAAATATGCGTGCTATTAAAAAAGCCCACTATGGAATGGTTTGCGATTTTCGACGTGTGACATTTGCTATAGCGAAGTCAATAGTTAGGGTTACCTTGTGTTCTTATATGTATTCACGCAACACAATTTTAAATCTTGATGTATTTTATACGTAGGAATATCTACTGAAGGGGGGAAACAAAAATGACATTTGACAATGTTTCAGTAGCATTCTAAATCGATGCACTACTCTACTTGATCGTTAGGCTTTTCTCAAGAAGAAGGCATTTCTGTATAATCTGAGCCTAAATATTCTGTGAACTTTTCCGAGAATATTCCAATGTAGGTTTTGTCGGTACCAAGATGCAAGATAATGATAAATGGCACAATTTTGAGAAGCAACAGGCCTGGAAATACAAAAGTCAGTAACTTATCAACTTGAGGATGGGCAGTATCAGATTTCCTGGGCCAGACTGCTTGGAATTGAAGTGATGGGCATATAGGGAACAAGGCACTCTCCATGACGGTTCATTGACAGTTGTGATTTTTAAGTAGCCTGCAAAACCGCGCCAATACAGTTGACCAATTGTCCACGTCAACCCACGGACAAATAAGTAATTCTTTATTCGCCTCATTTAATCAGAGAAACGTCGCCCATGACCTTTGGATCTGCAAACTCTGCCTTCTCACAAGTTGTCTCTAGCACCTGTTATTTAAGCATGCTGTCCAGGTTCCTAAAAAATGTAGTCTTTACATGAGAAAAAACGTCATGATAGGTAATGCGTCAGTCAAGTATTTATGTGAAATAATCCACTAGTCCATTATGAAGTTTGAAAAAAGATTACCACGAACATTCATTGGATGGCATATTTCCCATTTCCACCACAAATCACAAATCATCCATGCACCAGGTAAATTAGCTTTGTAGCCTTGTCCGAATAAACGCGATTTCAGGTTTTAGCTGTCGTTCAAAGCATTTATATAGTTTTACAGAACCGCGTTATATATTGCTACAGATGGATCATTATACAAACATCGTACATGTTGAATATCTTCAGTTAATTGCGATAAATATTTGGTTGTATTGTCAGGATGCAGATTCGATTGTCTCGTTAAAGGACACTACCACCTTCTATATCAGTAGTCATTTAAGTACTTTATTTAAGGTTTTGTTGGTTCAAGCCGAGAGCTTTCGTAAAACCTACGTAAACATGTGTAGTGTAAGAAAATATAGCCTATCGGAAGCACTGTGCATGTGTCAACTCAATGGATTTGAATTTGCTTCCTGTTTTAAACGGTTTTATGATCTTAGCAGAATTGTGGTTATATATTTTGAAGTTTGGACACACAGATTGACAGTGCCATGCTACACATCCTGCTTCGTCGAAGGTGCTTTAAATGACGCCAAGAATCACTGGCTTCCTTTAGAGCTCAACCACGTTGGTGTCGTGTGTGGGGTTGCGCGTGTGTTTTATACCTGGGATGTGTGAGTTATTCATGCGCTAACATTGAGACCTAGGTGTGAGGGTAATCCATGATAAATATCCGTGTGAATGAGTAGGGAGTTGAGGATCCGCGTGGCCGGCGACATGCTGCGAAAGGGGGAACCCTGTGTCGGAGGTGGAGCGACCGGATTAAGGGGTGTGAATGAACATGAGTTACAATACTATCTATATGGGAACTAAAATATATACAAATCGATTTCAAAATCAAAAGTAAATCGGATTGAGAACTTGGACCCTAGGAAAACTTCGACTCAGAATATCATACAAATATGATGAAAATTAAAAATTTGTGATAATGATACTAAATACTTAAAAATAAGAAAATATGTAAGCAGTGCATGGCAAAAACCAATTCCAGTTCAAGAAATTGCGGGGAAGAAAAATCAACCGGTTCTACAAACGTAGGCCACATTCCTAGAATTTTGCGGAATTGGTCAGCATAAACAGGCAAACTTTCACACGAATGCGAATATTTAACGGTGGGAATTTTTAAGGGCCATCGGCCTTACAAAATAAGCACAGTTGTAATTTAATCAGGTTTACGACCTTATTTGTGTAGTCTCATGTTTTGTTCGCATTTTTGATCACTTTTATTTCGGTTTGAATCTCTGGGAAATAACACTGATATTTACCACTTCCTCCGTGTGAAAATTTAGAATCTACGGACTATCTCACAATCATACCATTTACTGGAAAAATTAGCAATCAGATAATCTCATTTGCAGTAAAATTCAGTTGATGTTTTAGGCTGAATTATTTTACAACATTCGCTTATAAAACACTAACGCCACATATAAATTGATTACAATCGAGCAGGTGACCGAATCAAGATGCGTCCTTGGTTGGTGTAACCACACACTGATGAAATAAGTCTGGGCTGTGATGTACTATTCCCTGTATCCAACTTACACAACTTAAAAATACTTGAGGCCATCAAGTTTCGATGTAAAATAAGACAGGAGTAATACTTAACCAAAATACACCCCTATTCCATGTTTTAGAATAGGATAACGTGAGATCTTGTTGAATTGTTTGGGCTCCAGGATTTTTCAAGATCACTCATTGCCACTTTTCAACTTTGTTTGCACTAATCATCTAATCCTGTGCCTCAACGGAAAGGTCACCTTCTACAACCTGCTGACAGCTCTATTGGTGTAAATCCTCTTTCATCCACCAGGACATGGTCACTCGTGATTTCTGTGTTGATATTCAGCCAAATCAGTTGGCTTTTGTCTGAGGCACTAAAGTTCTCTGCACGAGAGCATGCCTTGTCTTTGATAGAAGAGGCACAGTGGGGAACCAGCGTCTGATAAGTCATTTGGGGTATCAATTATCTGGGGAGCGTGTGATTTTGGTTGCAGGCAAAACGCAGCAATTGGCAATGCAGGTGAGATTGGCGATGAAGGGATGGAACAATTACTCCAGCGGCTGGTGTCGAATATGGCAGATCGCGAGAGTCTGCTCAGTATGCTGTCACTTAACGGCCTCGATACCAGTATTTCACTGAAATCTGCGGCGAGCCTTCAAGCGAACGTACTTAGCGATCGTGAGCGAAGACGATTCAATCGATTTGCTTGAATGCACTTCATGTAGTGTTAGTTTTGAGATCGATGTCTGGCGAACGTATCTAAACCTACCTGTTATTCTGTACCACACCCTACTCCTAATGCGGCAATAATTAGTTGATTTTTATGCAACCTTCATTCTCTACTCTTTCTCTCGGGCGGGCCTCGTCAGTGCAGTTTGTCGGCCCTGATGTGGTTCCCCACAATCCGATGGAAGATCACTGCTACAAATCTAATGGGAGATCACTGCAGCATACCATCCGCCAAATCCAAGGTAGATGGTCCAAGCGTTCACTCACCGCGAACCTCAGGCCTTTTTTCACTGTACGCAATCTCTCCGCCTTGAAAACGGTTGCTTTGTATCCAGAGAAGGAATCATCGTGCCCAAATCCCTTGTATTACTGGTCCTTTGCAAAGAACATTCTGAGCACCCCATCATCTGCCATACGAAGTCGGTCCCAAGCACCTAAGTCTATCCGACACACATAGACCAACAAATGTCAGACCTTTTTTTTTAAAAAAATGCCTCAAGTCCAGGCTGTCACCATGATTTTCTCGTGAACTTCTGCAGTCAGTATATCCCGAAAACGCAAGCACGTATTTCCTATTTGCCGGAAATTTGCCAAGCCATTAAAGGTTGGATCTACTGGGGATGCATGGAATTACCAACCTGATAGCAGTCCAGTCATTTGAGAAACGATAACAGGCTGGCTCAAAGGAAACACTTTCTACATGAAGATATTGCACACCACATAAATCAGACACTAGACACAACTCCACCGAAGTGTGATTTTTGAGTTATTTAAAGCAAAGATTTGAGCCGCCAGGGCTGTGAAGTCTTTTTTGTCAACCGCTCAATTAAGTTGCTCAAACAATATGAATGCTATTTGGAATATAAACAGCAATATGACCTTGGTTTTCGAAAAAAAATATTGCCAGTCAAATGCGAGCATTTTAACTACTTATAGAACCTGGCTGTCCACCATCCTTTTTCGTGTGTCTGTGTTTCAACCTGCTGCGCTATCATAGAAAATTCATTTGCTGTTTACAGCTCAGTCATGAAGCTTTATACTTTATGCTCGAATAAGACTCCAGCAGGTCTAACCTGTTCCTACAGATTTTTTTGAGCTTAAAATGTGAATAATGGACATTTTAGCAAGAAAAGAAATGCAACACGAAGGCTTCATATTGTCTGGATACGAGACAATGACACCATCTGATTAATAACTACGACAAATGGGAATGCAAAAATTTGCATCCTAGTCAAAGGAACCCTACATAAGCACCAATTCCACTGACAAATTACAGGCCATCCGTGTAATTAATTAGATTACCAACAGAGTCTTAAACTGGGTGTCAATCTTGAATGTCATGATATCCCCATATACTTTAGCTTTCAATAAACCCTTCCCCCGAAAAACAAAATCCGAAAACAGAAATTTAATTGGTTCTCTAACGCATTTTAATTTGATTGGTAGCAAAGTGCTCAGATCGATTCATAGGCCAATATATTGCTCTTCAACACTGGCAAGAGTCGTGTTGAGACCCTGCCTCAGAGTGTAAGTTAATATCATTGATATTTGTTGTATGCAAAGTTTACCTATATGACGTTTATTTGCAGATTTGTAGAAATGATGCATATACTAATGTGCATTATTGCAATGAGTTGGCAAGCAGCCGCCACAGTGCCATCTGTCGCAGAACGTGAGGCTATTTTGGAAGTTCATGCGTACGTTCGTCAGCACGTCGACCCACCTTCCAAAAATATGCGACTACTGGTGCGTCAATCATTTATTTTGCATCAGATCGCCAGGTAGTTTTTAGGGTTTGTTTGCCAGTTAGCTATTGTGATAACTTAATGCAGTAATGTAAATTCTTTTACAGCAACGTCCGGAAATTTGTCAGGTGTACGTTCCCCTAAATATAGCTAAGAAAACCTTTTAAACATAATTATTGCTCTTAATGATGTAAAAATTTATCAGGCAGGCAAACCACTATTAAAAGCAAGAATCAGCCAATAAATATGCTAAATGGATAAGTGGCATTATATAATTTAGAAATATTCAGAGACAATGGAAGACCTGGCTGACAAATGGGCGGCTATATGCATCTCAAGAAAACCAGATCCTTCACTCTACAAAGACTATGCAGGCACTGCCCAGGTTCTGACTGTTAGTCATGAACCTCAACTAACATTTACGAAAGCTATTTCCGCTGTTAAAGATGAGGCACGACATTATGAATACCGGGACAATACGTGTACTGGTGAATGCGACTTTTATAAGCAGGTATGTTTAATGCTTAAAGCTTTCTAAATGTTTATCGGTCTCCGTTATAAAGCAGCATAGCACAAAATAGTTGGCAGTAGGCAGTTTGTTTCATAAACAAGGCATATTGATTGAAAAGGATGTGTTTTTGGTATGTTTTGACATTTTTGTTGAAATTCTTTTTATGGAATGTTAAAAGTAGGGCAACAGATAATTGCACTTAATTAGCAGCTAGGGCAAAGCTTATGGGTCTATGCTAAAGCGGTCGGCTACAGAAGTAAACAAGAGTCAAAATATATGTTTTCCTTTCTGATTTTATATGCATTCCATTTCATATGCTTTTCTGTAGATCATATGGGCTAATTTGACAGAAGTTGGTTGCGCAATGAAAACGTGCGTAAAGTATGTGCAGCGCAAAGAAACGCCGGCCCATGTCATGGTCTGTGTGTATAAAATTGCGTAAGTCATGATTACCTTATTTGGTTCTTAAACCGAACCGTGCAGCATGAAACGAGGGATCTATTGATATTCCACAGCTATTGTTGTTCATTAGAATCAGCTTAAAAAATAATGGTGAACTATTTGTTGTGACAGAAATTCAGTTCTTCCAGATCGTGTGCTAGCGTAATATATGCGTATGTCATTAAGAATAAATTTGCAACAGGCGTTAGCAGTTACCAAGCCCACATTGCAAATTATTAATTTTATGTTTACAGACAAAGGATTGACGACTTGAAGCCGTACGAAGAGGGAGATAGCTGCACAAAATGTCCTCCTCAACATAGATGCGTTCGCAACCAATGTGCGGAAGATCTCGAACAGGTTGGGGTTACAACGAGAAATTCGCAGACATCCTGGTTGATTTCTAAAAGTCCACTTTCAATGGGAATGCTTTATTTGACTAAAAACGTGCTCTTAATTTTTCAACTTTACTATGCCCCGATGTGGATTGAATTTAAAAAAAAAACAAGTTTCTTTCACAAGCATTCTTCTTTGCTGTCCCAGCAACGTGGATATTAGACTGAGATTGGGTTTAAACAATTAAATTTTAGGGAGATTTGGCGTAATTGGTTGAGAGATAGATAGGTAGATATGAAGGACAACACTTATATTAGACATGCAGATCAAAGTGAAATTTTTGGAGTTTAAATTGCACATTTCCACAGGTGAAATTTACCGCAAGCCATCAGTATTTCCAGAAACGAGTATCTTTTTAAGCTAAGACAATATTCGCTTCTATCAATCTTCTTTTTAAAAACATAAGAACGTGAGTAGACTCAATGCAGTGGTCGTGCAGTGAAGCTGGTAGAAGAAGTATAGTTTATGTTTTATGGCATTTATTTCCGATGCCCATTTTAAATTGAGTCTTTAACAAAGCAGAAGGTTGAAAAGTTTTTTTTTCTGTAACGAAGCTTCATGGATTACAAAATTTTACATACTAAAAAGAAACCATACACTACTTCAAGGCCGTTTTGGAAAGGCATAGCAACCAATGCTGAGTTGGCAATGAGATTTTTTTATGTTGCTCTTTATTTCTTTTATTGCGTATTACTGATTGCAGAGCTAAACATTCTCTTCACATTTTATTTGAAAAACGTAACGCTGCTATTTTTACTATACATGAAATATCTACACAGAGATTAGATTACATTAATATTTATAATGAAACGGAGACCGGATTTGCATAATGCATGAGACGAATACAGCAAATTCGCTTTACTTGGTTTAAATCGTTTTACCTTCTTAATAGGCATTTAAGGGGCTTACCATTAAGTGAGCAAAGATCAAACAAAAAAAGCCACAAATCTTGTATAATTCTGCAAAGAAGAGATTTATGAAAACTGTATTCCCAATTCTAATTATAACAGCAATGGAATAACTACGTAAAATGAATGCCTGATCAAATGTAAAATTGGCATAGACACCACAAACCTGCTAAAATGTTGAACTTAATTTGAATATGCAGCATTTCATTTTATCAGCAGAAGACAAATTGTTGTTTGCAATAGACAATCTACTTCTATTGTTTTGAAATGCAATACTGCAAAAGCAGCCAAGCTTCCTTGCTTTTTATTACCATGGACATATTTACGTGAAACCTCAGCTGATGTATCTAATATAAGTGTCTGGCTTATTTCAAGCTATTAAAAACTGCCTAAATATCATACCATAATAACAGGTTATGGTTACGGTAAGAAAAGCACCTTTGTAATGACGCTTAGTTTATTTTCATTGCTTGCAATTTTGAAAGAAATATGCTTGGGGCATTTTATAGAATGCATATCGAAAATAAGGCAAAAATGACTCGCGATTAGGTATGGCAATCGCAGACTGGAAAGAAAAAAATCATTTAATTTTTTCGACACATTTGGGTCTAGAAAAGGCATTTATCACACCTGCTGGGCTTGATTAAATACTACTATGAGAGTCTTGTAGAAAACAGAATTACATTGTTTATGCGATGTGGCAGCTGTGCGATCATAAGAACAACCGTGAAATTTGATGATAAACGATTTGCCGAAACATGTTACCTTTCCTGGTTGCCTGTTTTATTTTAATAAAGAAGACATGTTTCCTTTGACCTAGAACTACCCGAGTCTTTTGAAAAGTAGAGGTTTTTGATGATGCAATGCTGCTGATTTTAAAAAGCTTCATATTTTTTAGGCAATTCTGGCCACACAATGAAATAAAACCAGTAATTTGGTCAGGGCTAAGATCTCATATTACATTAAATAACATGTTAAATTTTTTAAAGATATGGTAAATGCATTTATATACAAATTTCAAACAGTCGTTTAGATTTGATTTTAATATTTCTTTGGCCTGCCAATTACTAGTCACTTTTAATGATACCACTTAGAAGTGAAATACATTATTCTCGATTCTAACTGTATTTCCCATGTGGCTACAATGAGTGAATAACTTTGTTAGATTTATAAATAGACATGGAATTTGCAGGTACCTGTAAAGCGCAGTAGAAATTTTCCTAGCTGTGTTAAAGAAAATTCAGGTGTCAAAATTTGAAATGTATCATTTCTGTGACACTATGGCATATTGTGTTATATGGTATGGAAGGTTTAGCATTTGCGCATTTTTTCGTGTCTTAGCTATGGACACACAAAAAAACGCATTGCTACACGCTAATTAAGCTAATATAATATTACCATAAAGTCGTGTATTGTTAGTTAGGTGATTTCGTGTAGCTTACTTTCACCGGCTATAGAAACATTTTGTATTGGCCATTTTCAAGAAACGGGAAAATCGAATTTTTAATGAGGATTTACAGTTTAGACTACTTTTTACAGGCTGGCTACACTGTAAAAACTCGGTATAATGAAGAAAGATGAGGACTTACAATTAAAAACCCTAGTACACCGATACTAAACCAAAGACTTAAATAATCCAGATATTATTTGCGTTTAGATTAAGCTTTTTTATATCTTGTATAAAATAAAAATAATTACAAAACGGATTATCAAAAGTAGGATTAAATGGCTCGATTAGGCGTTGAAAAAATTTAACTATACCAGAGAAATGTGAGTTCGTTTCTGCTAAGGCAATTTTTATACCTTGCTTGGTTGAAACTATTCACCTAACCGTAAGTAAAATCATTAGCAGTACAGAAGAAATTTAATTGGTCCTTGAGTCTAACAGTTTGCCGTAATTGGTAATTAAGAGCCC
>UXSR01005713.1:7457-28925 GCA_900604375.1 Mesocestoides corti
GAGTACAATGATGCAACGTTGCTTGACAGCGCCTTCATGTGATGCTGGATGGCCCTACTTCCAGACTGTGGGCAATAAAAACACGCCGTGGAACATGACAATCACTCGGCCTAACAAGGAACCTCCTTCAGCTTCGGCAACACTTTACTCATTCGAGTTGCGTGCGGATTACATAGAACTGAAATTAGTCAGTTGTGCATCCGTAAGTGCAGTGGTGCAAAAATGACTTTATATAAAATGCAGGTGGCCGAAATGTGTATAATTGTCTTCTTGCTGTCCAATTAGTTTATTTCAATCTACTAAGAAGGCCTCCTTGATTGAACTGCATGATCAGTTGGAAACAAAATTTACAATTAGCATAAATGCAAGAGTTTGTCAGATAATGCTTGTTAATATTGTACAGATAACAATTAGGAAGATGACTACTGGACGCCAAAGACAATTTGTGCTGCAAGCTGACGTTAAAGCCGACTCGAAGGGCCGTGTGTATGTCACCAACAGTAGACCATATTATCTTGATTGGATGCGCTTTCGCGTAAATGTTCCTGGCCCCAAGCACACGGACATTTTTATACTTGCTGAAAATGTACATTGATTTCTCCTGCTAATACCTTCAATGTAAATATACGATTGCTGTTACTTTCTTCTTGCTTCTAGCCCTGTCATATATTAGTTTGTGTTTATAATTGAAACCAATCTCAATGAGCTTGCATCAACCCAGTGTTTGTGCCTTCACCATTGCGACGTAGGCTTAAGCCTAACCAGGTGGAAGTGTTTAGAATCTAAGAGTACATGAACATGTTAAAGCAAATTCATTTGTGCTAGATGTCTTTAATATAATCAGCACAAACCTTCGGCAACATTTTACTATGAATGTGGAAGAAGGTTACTTTTATACCCTTTAATCGTTTTGAGCTATTCTGTGACACTGACTGGCTTTAAATGTATGACCGGTTCGTAGCTGTGATTCCTAAATAAATCATGTTTCCACGTTGAATGTGCTGAGTGAACTAAGAGGAGCCTTCAACGTCCTCACAAATTACTACTCTAATCTAATTAAAGACTCCTAATGTGTCTAAATGGAGAGTTTTTCTGAACATGTAAATGTGTGGAGTTAGCTCCCTTTCGTGCACCTGTGCTTGTGCTTCGTCGATGCGATTTTTTTTATTTCGAAGTTCGAGTAAAGCATAGATTTTCAGTTTGCATGAAATCATTTATAAGCCCTATTTTTAATCTGCTTGGGATGGAAATCATTCCTTTTCAATGGATTATGATAGTCACGTTAGCATGATCTGTTAACACGGTGATAAAATACTACGATAATATCAAACGATACCACTTAAGCACCATTAAGTCAGTTTTTGTGTGTTTGAGCATGTTATTTTTTCACCCACCCCGAAGTCACTCAGAAAGTGCTATCAGCTATTGCAGTGGACAATATTTAATTTTACTGCAGCTACCACATCTGTATATTTCCACTCTTATTTAGAAAGAGAGCAGGATAACTGAGCACGCAATTTTATAAATTGTGATTTTCCACGAGGCTTGACAGGATTTTCTGAAGTTACAGACTCCATCGTGTATTGAATCACTATCAGGTCACAAATTAAATGTCTAGAGGTCGGGTCAAACTGTTAGCTTGCAACGCGATGCAACAGTGGTTGTAGCCTAAACCTTGAAACCAATTTTGGTATCATAACTCATTCCATCAAAGGTAACTTCTAAATTGCGTGTGTTGAGAAAACACGTGTTGAGTTTGGACAAATATGCATCACAGGGCGCTACAACCTGTAATGTTCTCCGTGAGAGATGTTTTTGATTTTGTACAGCCTAAACGTTCATTTGGAACTACGGAATAAGAAATACTCAAAAATATAGGGGCAATACATCTGACCAGTTACTAGACTTGGCTCTTGCAATACTGATTGATTTTAAGTGTGAACTAAAAACGAAACCAAACCGACAGATGCTGGGTGGTGTGGAAATGTTTCTGTCCATGACAATGTTTTAAATCATGAAAAAATCAAGACTTAAATTACAGACCGCATTCATAAGTAAAAAAAGTGTTAGGTTCGCCCGTTTCGAAGTAAATTCACTTAGATAAACGGTACCAGATGCCTTGTCTGACGCTAGAACTGACCTTCTCACGCTGATGCAGCACCAGACCAGAGCTCGTGCAGAGAGCTTTAATCGGGTCAGCCAAAGGTCGAATGATCTGTCAGAATGTCAAGACTGATATACGTTAAGCGTAACCCTGACCTGATGGATGCAAGCATATTAACGCAGATGTGGCTTTCAGCAAGATGCAGTGGATGGCGCACCCACTGACGTGGCGTGGTTAGGAAATTAATGTAAGCAACGACGAAATTGACGATGAGCCATCTTGGAGAATTCCGGATACTTAACAAGACTTAAGACCACAGAATGACGACTTCCAGGATTCCAGACTGCTACTGGCCAACCAACTAAACTGACTACACAAATGTGGACCATGACAAATAACGGGACGACGGAAAATGACATGCTTGAGAAATATAGTGCCTGTGGAATGTGCCGTGTATGCAGAGATTACCCCATCAATTGACAACTTTAGAAATGTTAGGCCAAACCAAACGGAACTTATCGAGGTCTCTTTAGCGCAACTATCAGTAAATATATGCAAATAGTAGTTTCTACATTAGTGTGGCACTTAGGGTCGAGGTCTGCATATTGACATACAGGTCGGGATATTGGTGAAACACTGGAGAGCTGGTAGTTTTTGTAGATTTAGACAAACCTGTCGTAATTCAGTGTCGTTAGACTGTGCCTCAGCTAGTTGTTCAATATCGGTACTTCATATTTTTGATTTAGTAATGTATGACCGAATTATGGCGTGTTTAAAATCGTCATAAAATAAGAACCTAACATTGAATTGTAGGATAGTACCTACATGCAGTAATCAGAATGCGCAATTGAATAGAGACATGCAGGGTGGAAGGTAAACACTGAATTGCTTCGAAGTACGGCACAATAGGGCAACATTTACCCCTTGCTAGACATGCAGTATTGTAAATATGTTAAATGACTACCAATGTATGTACTTATTTAAATTTCTGCAAACATGAAAAAAACAGCAAGTTGTTTGCATCGCTGAATGCGTTAATAAGCAATTTAATGTAACCACCTTTTTTAAAATGCGCACGTTGCAAAACTTGCACTCCGGCTAAAAATTTCCAGATTAAAGGGACGAAAAACTGGCTCGTCGAGTCCACGTAAATATCAATGACTTTTTTCATGTCGGAATGTTTTGCGAAATATTGCTAAACACTACTCAAAGTAGTAATTATCATTCACTCCTTTGAGGTTGAACTCACTGTTTATTGTCGATGATCCAGTAATCAGGGTGTGGGTCAAGCCATAATCCATCGTGTCAAATTGACAGCCTGGTATTCGATATTCTTTGTATAGAGTCAGATGCATGTAATTAAAACGCAAATTACAAAATACTCTATATTGTGCAAAAACGAAAGCTTCTCATTGTCCTCGCTGCAGCAAGGATAGTTGGATTCGGACGATCTGCTTCACCAAATCGTTGATAAGGATCAAAAGTAATCTGTGCAGTGGCGCCCTTTGGGCTCAAGTTGTAAAAATACTAAATTGGTTGTGGGCATTCAACTTGGGTTTAGATGAAAGAAAACTGACTAGCACAGATAAACGCTTATTTCTGTGATGTGTGCACTCCTAAATACCTTCTGCCATTTCGGGAGAACTTGCAAACTTTCGGATGGTCATCTTATTTCAACGCCTAGCAATTAGCATCGTTTGCATCCACATGACGAATGTTGTGTAAAATGTAATAAGAATACACATTATTCTTGGATGACATGCAGTGGATGGCAAAAATGGTTTTTATTTGGAATTGGCACTAACACCAACATCACGAATGTTATAACGATTTTAGGATAAATCCATAATGACGGGAATGCAATTTCCAATCACCTCACTTACTTCAACTATGTCATGATACATTATTTCACGACGTTAGTAGGTTGTCAGTTGGCAAATGCAAAGACGGAACAGTTGGGCTTATGTGTTGCCAAAGTAACTTGCTGCAGTGTACGAACCATTCAACAAGTGGCGCCATAACAGTAGTTGCAACGGACACAATGACAATAGCCCTAAATGGTTTCGGACAAGTGAGTTGTTGAGTGGATGTCTACAACATCTGGACAATTATGTGCGAGTTGAAAGGCAATATGTAAGCAGATCAAACGATTAGTTCATATTTTTTCACTCTCTCACCGCCCTCCACACACACACACACACTAATTCACTCTTTCATCATTTTGTAACTAGCCTGTCTCAAACCTGAAAGGCAAACATCTAGGTAGACGAATTCGCCTGCTTCCACGAATGCTATTTTGGAAAGCGGAAACCAGTTATAAAATCAAACGACGTAATTTTACTATTTCAAATATGTCGCTTAGACTGACACACATTTGCCTGGATTGGTCGTACTCCATTTTTGAGCACATCTTTCTTCGTCCACGTAGTGGACGCACTCATCCACATTCACAAGCACTCTTTCTCTTTCACTTCGATTTGCACGGGCTTCGTCAGCAGAGAAATGCACAGTTTACAGACCGTTGTGCTAGTCGAATCACTTTGCTGACAGCCACCTTATCATTATGAAACTGCAGTGCACTTCACCTAGAACCATGACAATGACAAGTGCATGAAACATAGTTGCAATTCTTCTCAACAAATTAGTGCTTTGTAACTGTTAAAAATAGCAATGACACGAGTACCAATACCTGACATGCATGCAGCTTCATTTTAATGCGGACACTTTCGCTTTGCAGTACACGAATGCAGTGATATAGCACAAATTAATTTAAAAAAAGGACCGGATTGAATATGTTCTGATGATGCTTAAGGCATTTCAGAAGCTATGAGTAAACGCAGCAGCTGACTAAATTGAACTGTACACACCACAGTGGCCAATTACGATGCTACAGTATCGTCAATGCTATACGAGGACAGAGTTGGCTGATTCAGTGGTTGTTTTTGTGTTCGGTTAATGCCGTCTTCGTAATCTTCGACTGATGATGTCCTAATGATGCTTGAGGTAGCTATGTTTAATCGTCAACCTGTGGCACAGGTGGAAGCCGACAACGAGGTGCTAAAATGGGGCACTGCTGTGGGCGAAATCCTGCGGATCTGTTATGATTCTTGGATTGTATTCTTCGGCTGTTATGGCAAGGCGTTAGAGACAAGACACATACTGTTGTGAATCTCGTAATTATTTTACAAAATGAACAGCGTTTTGAATCAAATATTAAGAAATATTCGAACAACGCCTCACGTACACTGTCAAATTCCAAAATTTGAATGCTGCAAAATGCGTAAACTGATGACAAGATACATCTTAAATTCAGCTTCAATGCAAACTTCAGATGAAGCATTTCTTAGCTTTAATTTATATTAAGCAGAAAATCAGTGTAAAAGGATGTGCCGACCAATATTGCCTCCCTGGTCACATGTAACATGAATGGTCATCTGGCATTGTTTACGTATCAAATTTGTTTCTAGGTTTTAGCTATTTGATTAGTTTGGACGAGAATTGATTGTTGAGTGTGCAAGTAGTTGAGTGTGTACTTGGGAATGCTTACTAGCAACGCGACATCAAATCAAATGAAACTGGATTGTGCGGAAAGGGAGTACAAGGCAATGCTGTATGGAGTCAGTCGCATAGAATTAAAACGTAAAGTACAAACTACTCTACACACGGAGTAGGTTGTCAGTTGGCAAATGCAATGATGACAATATCGGATTTATCCCTTGTCGTAGTAACTTAACACAATGCAGAACCCATAATACAAAAGGCACTACATCAGCAGTTGCGATGAAAACTGGGACACTCCATGCAGCATCTCCAGACGATTGTGGTCAAGTGTGTTTTCGTATCGGCGTCAGCTGCATCTGGACATAAATGTGTAAGTTGAAAAGCAATCTGCAATAGATTAAAAGATTGGCTTCCCATTTTTTCTCAAAAACACACACACACAAACTGATTCACTTGTTTATCATTTTGTGTCTTCCATGTTTCACAACGGACAGGCAAATATTCAGGCAGACGACACTGCCTAATTACACGTGTGGGTATTTGCAAAAGGGGAATCCATTATAAAATCAAAAGTGACCAGGTGGCATTAGAGTCCCTCAGTAGCACATTGCATCAGAAATGGCAACATTAACTAATACACAAAAAGGCATTTTCTACTCATAATCGATGCGAATGGGCTTTCACCTACTGATACAAATGTTGCAATTATAAGCTCACATTTTGTTCAAAAGCCCTTCTTTTCGAATACCAACACTTTTCCTGTTACCTGAAAATGTGTTCAGTTGCATGACAATTAGGAAATTTCGCTTTGCGACACGCTCTATACCAAAGCATGTAGCTTACACCAGTCATGTTTTAGTAGTTAACAAGAGTTGCCGATTTCAACTTAGTGATATTAAGTCGAAATTTGATTAACTTGATGAAATATAAGAAAACCATGTGATTTCACTGTTTCACAAATGTCGCCTGCATTCACACACAGTTGCCTGTATTAGTTTACTTTTGCATTTTTGAGCGCATTTTTGTTCAACCACGCAGTGGACGCAGTCACCTCCCTTTTACCCATATGCACAAGCACTCTTTCTCTTTCACCTTTGCAGCACACAAATGCAGTGATGCAGCAAACATGAATTTTAACAAAAAAAATCATGCCAATTACTTGAACTGTGGACTAAAGCAGCCTATCAACGACCTTAGTTGAGCACCGCTATTTTGAAAATAACGATCTCTCCTCCTGGTTAATGCAACTTACATTTGAGCCATCAACATACGCAATAATAAGCACGTCGGATCCTACTGCATTTGCGAAATGCCTGTGCACAGTGTCAAGTGAAGCTGACACGTTGCTATTTTTTCCACACTTCACGTAATTGGTACGATGTTTTAATACATTGCGTTTTTGCTATATCACTGCATTTGTGTGCGGCAAAGCGTTCCTATTTTCATCAAAGTGTGTGCATTTAAATGAAGCCGCATATCTTTCAGTTAAGCGTCTTCGTGCCATTGCCATTTAAGGCAGTTACGGAACATTATTTTGTTCGGATAAAAATTAAGCATGTTTTATGTAATTATCATTGTCTTATTAATAGGTCAAGTACACTGTAGTTTCATGTGATAAGTTAGTAGTGAACAAAGTTATTCGACAAGCACAACTGTCAGTAAAATGCGCATTTATCCATTGACGAAATCCTTGCAAATCGAAGTGAATGAGAAAGAGTGCTTGTGCATGTGGGTAAAAGGGAGGTGAGTGCGTGTACCACGTGGTTGTTTCGATAATTTTATATGACGCGGAAAACGCTTATGCGGTGCCAAGTAAATTAAACGTCTACTCAATGAAAAAAGTAGGTATGTTCCTTCATGCACACCTATTTGATAAGTAAGATAGGTTCTCAATATAGGTGGCATGGCTGCCTTTGCGGATTGACAAATAAACTAAGAAAAAACTGGCCATTGCGTGAATACTAATTCAACGCTTAGGTTACAAATTGGATTGGTGACTCCTGGAATACTTCTTCACATGATAAACTAAGGTTCCCTCAATGCTCATGATTAGCACCGGTTAAAATCTCCAAATGAAATGGTGCATGATACACTCAGGGTAAACTCGGAACAAGGCTATAGGTCTACCGTTATTATATAATTGAATCTTAAGTGTTGATCATCGCTCAGTGGAGCCAGAGCATTAGTGTCACCGCCGGCACACAATCACTCTCACTAACTCGTCATTCCAAGTTCGTTTGCATGTAATCTACACGCGTGCTGAAGCACAAGCAAACAACGACCTACAGCACACCCTACGCAAACAAACATGTCTCCTCTGTCTATTCCCCTTATCGTCATCTCTTCTGTTCTTCTTTTCTAGGCATGTCGATTTCACTGATTTCTCCACAAAGCAGCGTATACAGGATGCGCCCATTGATTGTCACATGCAATTGATGTCGAGTGTGATTCAAGAATGCGATAACATGTAATGTGGGTTGACGGTGATTACCTAGTCACTTCGGTCCATACCATTCACTAAATTTTATATGCTATGCAATTTTAGTTAAACCGTTTGGTGGAAAACGATTAAACGACTAAACGATTATATCAAACAAACGTTTGCAACTTAGAGTGAAGGAGAGGCAGCATTTCTTTACATTTGCTCGAAGTGAAGGCAAGCGATTCTTAATTAGTAAGAGAAGAAGAACCATCAAAAGGTCATTGATATTTAAATAAGAAAAAGACGTTTGTATGTGAAATTAATATTTGAAGAGATGAAATACTTATATAATTTTCGTATTTTATCTACTACTTCACACATCTTATTCAAGATCAAAAAAGGATTTTATATCACAATAAACAAATTTTATGCATTTATAAGAACTCAACGTACTAAAATTATTAGCCACTAAAACAATAAGGAAAAGCACAATAACTTCCTTAGACGATAACACAATTTTATTAACAAACAAGCCTTAGCATTAAAATAAGTGTGAATACTACTATTGATGCTCTTCCGAAAATACACGGGCAAATTTTGTGCTTTCTCTAGGTGTTAAACAACGGAAATCGTGTTCCATTTAAAGAATTGTGCAAATGCGATGTTGATGACCACAAATGTTGGAGAAGTAAATGTCAAACATGAAAACAAAAAAAACAGTATGAGCTAAACTTCACACCAGCTGTGTCACTTTGTACAAACTAAGTTGAAAATAAGGCTTTGATTTTGCATGACAGTCGCATTGATTCTTATTTTGAAAAAAAAAATGCCTTTTTAGTGACTACAAGGACAGATTTCTGCTGCACCACATACAATGTTCAGCAAACAAAAATTTGTCTAAGTTAAAATTTAGTTTAATTCCACAAACTGCAAACCTACATCCTTTTCACAGCGAATAGCGCACCAGGTGTCCGTTACGCAGGCACGAAGGTGCGCATTTATCCATCGCGTTGGCAGCAGTAGATATCACGAAGCCCTTCTTATTCGTGTGTGCCACATGTGAACAGGTGCCATCTGAACCCACATTTGATACAAATTAGTTGGAACAGGGTTAGGGAAGTTTAATTTTAAAAAAATGGTTGCTTGAAGCTTTTTTAAAGTTAAAGTAATTACACTATAGGTGAAAGTACATATTTTGGAAAGCATATGCAAACAGATTGTAAAAGTTAAGACCACACCCTTGTACACAAGTTTGGTTTGTTCTTATTCGCATATTTGCCACTTGATTTATTATTGTGTTTTTACATTAATCTATCCTTTGTTCCTGAACTCATTATCAAACTTGACGAAATTGAGAACTGATTATATTTGCAGGAACATTGAATTGAAATTGAGAAAAAACTCAGTTTGGATCTCGCTGCTGATCAAACCCCAAATTGGTTTTTAAGTAGACTCAATAAAATTATTTTATGTCTCTTTGTAGTAAACATGTGTGAGTATGGAATCCCAGTAATTACAGTAACTAATCACCTAAAAAAGAGAGATTAGTAAGAAATTGCAACCAAGTATTTTCATGTTTGCCGTTAGTACTTGTAGCTAAAGCCGTGTAGTCACTGATATCCCGGATAATTATCCAAAGGTTGCCAAAACCATGTCAAGGACTTTACACTAATCACCGGTATATTCATTGATTACTTTAGGTTGTGGCAAGTGTTTGAACGAGAGCTCACTCGTTACGTGTCTTATAATAATACTCAGACAAGCCCTAGCATTCAGTCAATGATGTTTTATTAAATCGATGACCTATTGACAAGGTGGGGACAATTTCTAAGGTCATGCTTTTCCCAAACATATTTGGACAAGTTTGTGGCCTTCAGATTCATGATCTTCAGCGATTGCGGTTTGGAAAAAAAGCTGATATTTAAGAGAACCTAAAGATATACTTTTTGATTACTTCATTGTGGATTTAAGTAGCCGGAGTGCAAGTGTGACAATTCGCGTACTTTAAACTAGGTGGTTACCTCACACTGCTTATGAACGCATGCAGTCAGGCAATCAACTTGATGTTTCTCCGTATTTACAGAAAATTAAATAACTACGTACAATTGTGGTCATTTAACCGATTCGCTATTTTAAATGTCTGGCACGGGGCACATGTTGCATTACTGCACCAGGAAGGTATACCGTAATTCAAAGCAATTCAGTGTTTACGTAATACACGGCGCATTCTATTCAATTGCGTATTCTGATTACCGCATGTGAGCACTATCCTAAAATTTAATGGTAAGTCCCGATCTTATGATGATTTTCCAGATGTCATAAATCCATCTTACATTACTGAATCAAAAATATGAGGTACCGATATTGAACAACTGGCTGAGGTGCAGTCCACTGGCACTGAATTACAAAATGTTTGTCTAAGTCTAGAAAATCGGTCTGCCACTCCAGTGTTTCTCCAGCATAACGACATGCATGTCAATTTGTAGACCTCGACCCTAAGTTCCAGACAACTTTAGAAGCGAATGTTTGCGTGTCTTTACTTGCTTCTAAGCCCTGGCACTCGCGTTACAGAGCCCTTGATTGGTGTCTGCTTGGTTTGGCTTAACATTTCCAAAGTTGTTTATTAATGGGCTAATCTCTGCATACACTGCACAGTTCACGGGCACGATATTTCTCAAACAAGATATTTTGACTTGTAAATTTGGAATTTGTTTACTCTAGAGCATCCTACTGACAACCACATTTGTGTTAATCCACTTACATCTATCATGTCAAGACCAACTTCGACTTCTATAATTTTTGACATTGTGACAGAGCACTTGCCCTTTGCCTGACATGATTGAAGCTATCTGCACGAGCTCTGATCTAGTCCTGCGTTAACGTGAGAAGGTCAGTCTTAGAGTCAGATGAAGCCTCTGGTACCGTTTATCAGAGACGATTTTTCTTGGTAGCATGCAAACGTAACAATTCTGTTACTTATGGTAGCGGTACACTATTAAAATGTAGGTTTTGTAATGATTTAAAACATTGTGGTGGACACAGAGATTTGCGCCACACCGTAATTTTTACCCAGCATCTGTGGGCTTGAATTCAATTAGTATTGCAAGAGCTGAGTCTACTAACTGGTCAGATGTCGTACCGTGGATTTTTTAGGCATCGCTTATTCCGTAATTCCAGATGAACTCTTTTGTGGTACAAAATTAACAAATTCTCTCTCTGTATATTTCCAGGTTAAAGCGCCTTGTGACGGAAATTTGTCCACACTCAACACATGCTTTCTCAACACACAAAATTAGAAGTTAACTTTGACAGCTTCGTTTGTGTTATTTCTTTCCAACAGACTTAAAATCTAGGCCCCTACAACCACCACATGACAGCCTTTCCAAGATGGCAAAACGCTCCGGCAGATATTTTATAGGTGACAGAAATGGATAGCTGGATGGTACGCTAAGGAAAATGAATTGATGAGTGCAGGAACATAGATTAGCAGACTGTCGGTTTTTGGTAATTACCGAATGAATTATGATACCAAAACTAATTTCGTAGTTTAGGTTAGAACTACTATCGCATAGCATTCCAAACTAACAGTTTGACCCAACCTTTAGATATTACATTTGCGACTTAATGGTGATTCAATACACAATGAAGTCTGGAACTTCAGGAAATCACGTCAAGCCTCATTACCGCCTTGAGTTATTAAACATTGTGTGCTAAAATTACTCTGCTTTGTTTCTTAAAAAGATAGGAAATCTTAAGATGTGATAGATGAGGTAGAGGTGAAGATTACCCACTACAATAGCTTTTGGAAATGTGGGATCAAACGAATCACCAAGAACGAGAGACGGTAACGCGCCAGCATGTCCTCATTTTTGTCCGTGAGTTCAATCTACTTTCGCTGGGCCCTAAATTCTACTTGCTCTATTGCCAATAATTTATACATGTATAGCAAGAGTAACTTGCTCTAACTTGGTAAGAGTTTAGAAAATGCGTTTAGCATGAGTAGATGGAACATTGTCCGAAATTCGCAAGTGCAAAATAGCAAAAAAACAATGATTCCAACTTAGCAACCAAGTGATCTGTTGGAAGTGCCGTTGATAATAATTGCTGATTTTTTTACATTATAACCTAAAGAATTAGTCCAGGCAAAACGTTTTGCGTCTTTTACACTGTGCAAGTTTAAACGATGGTACATCAAAGGTATGCTAATGTTACGGAACTGGTGACTCGTTAAATGAAATAGCCATTATTAGCCAATGCTCTAATTTAACAACTACTGTTGCAACAAATAGGTATTTTGATTTTATGCAATCTGCTAACAGTTTAGTCTCATCCCAAACCAAAAGATTCACCCTGGATTTAGTTTAAAATTGTTGACTATGAAGATATACGCAGCTCGTGTTAGAAGGAAACACGTGAAAACAATAAATGTCATCGCAGTGACACTCAAAATTATGCATTAATGGTTTCAATAAGTGCAAAATACACGACAATGACCTTTTACGTGTTCGCAACATTACACGTAACAGTGCGGCTTGGCTATCAACACTACAATGAGGGTCTGCACATTGCTTTGGCACGCGAGTGCCTCGCTAACGTGTCCTTGACCCACTGACCAATGGGCAACTTTACCTAAACAAATAAATATCAAATAATGCACCATTTTCTGTGATTGTAACTCACTAACATGTTCTCTGCTCTGTTATATCACGTCTTGTTATATGGACTTATTGTCAGCAAACCAGGTCAGTTTTTGTTGCAGGAATGGTTTACTTGATTGCAAATGCAATACTTCGTTTACTCTACTACCAGCAGCAGGTGAATCTGTGCTTTTATATTACCTAGGATGTGCTGCAGAAGCAGTTGCAGACGAAACTTTGATTGGCAATGTGTCTACAATGATGCAGCGTTGCTTGTCAGCGCATTCATGTGATTCTGGAAGGTTCTACTTCCAGACCGTGGGCAATGCAAACACGCCATGGAACATTACAATTACCCGGGCCAGCAACGAATCACTTTCTGATTCGTCAACACTTTACTCATTCGAATTGCGTACGGATTACATAGAACTGAAGTCAGTCAGTTGTGCATCCGTAAGTGCAGTGGTGAAAAAGCGACATTTTTATAATGCAGGTTCCATAAATGTTTATGACTGTCTTTTAGCTGCTTAACTAGATTATTTAGATCAAGTAATGGTGCCTCATAGAGGTAATTGTGAGGTTTGGTAAGAAATAATTATACAATTTCACAACTGTAAGAGTTTTTCAGATAGTGACTTTTGATATTTTACAGACAACAATTCGAAAGGTGGATACCGGACGGCAAAGACTGATTCGCATTCTTCGTAGGTCAGTATCGATTGCTCAATTTGTACTACAAGCAGAAGTTAAATCTGACTCGGAGAGCCGTGTGCATATTAGCAGCAGTAGACCTACATTTGGTGACTGGATGTCCTTTCCAGTAAGTTCGGCTGGCTTCACGTACACGGACATTTTGAATATGCTGAAAATGTACATTGATTCCGTCTGCTGATACTTTAAATGCAAATATGACATTGCAGTCACTTTCCCCTTAATGCCATCCCTGTCATGTAGGGATTTGTGTATATAATTGAATCCAATCTCAATGAGCTTGCATCAACTGGGGGTTTATGACTTCTATCATTACGACTGAGGCTAAGGCCTAACCAGATAGATTAGTTTAGTATCTAAGACCTTAGGTCCATGGAAAAGCAAAACCACTCATTCATTTAAATAAGCCAGAGGTCATCGAAACAATCAGCGCAACCCTGTAGCCACATTTACGCACAATTCGCAATTACAAAATCGAACATTGCAATAGTTATTTTAATCGTAAAAGTTGAACGTACCTCTTTAGCAACTATAAGCATTTGAGGCATTTTGATGGTTACCCACACTATTGGCGACAGTCAACTTAGTAATCACGGCATGTTTGCTTCCACGTAATTAAGTGTTTCCGTCTGGATGGAAGATGCGTCAACACCACATTGAATAGGGCATTACAACTCACCCCTCTGAAACCATGACTTGCAAAACCAAAATGTGCATTAATGTAGCTGGTATGTAAGCCAATGCTGTGTAAATCATTAGCCAGGGAATCCAAATATGCCTTTAAACCGCTCTTTTCCAGTCACATGTGCTTAATCATTGTGTGCCTGATTTTCAAGTACTTCCATGTAACAGTTTCTGCACAAATGTTGAGGACCAGTAAGCTACCGAGCAGTGAATGGTTTATCACGTAACTGAGACACAAAGAGACGATAACATGATATCGGTAATCTGGAATTTCTGCTCTGATGGCTTGCATGTTGTTAATCAACTGTTGACTGAAGTTCATCGTCTTGCTAAAATTAAGTGCATGTTTTTTTTGAAAGAAAAAATAGGTTTACCAGGGTAGATCATTTTTAATCAAACTGTTTAGCAAAATCTTACGTCAAAGAAAAATGCATCGCATGACCTGATTCCATTTGATAGACTTAAAAGTAAGCAATCTTGACTGTACACCTTTTTTGCAAACATTTCTTTGTTCTATAAAGCATCGATTTTATGCAATGATTGTCAGAGTAAGAAAAGTGTAGTTTAAATAAGGCAGGTTAGTCTTACTTCGTGTCATATTATAAATGAATTCATGTACTCAAATTGCATGAATGTGCTCACGCTAATAGGTTAATTTGGGCACGCATTCTCATGCCTGAATCATTTAAGCAAGGCAGCAGCTTATGCTGGTATTGGCTAAATGTAGACAATATGAAGCAGGATTTTCGTTAATGGGAGTTTAAAGCTACTTTGTCCTGATTACCGTGAACCACTAAGTTCTAATTCTAAATAAAAGTTTTATTCATTTTACAAATCGGTGTAATGATTTAACTTCCAGCTAAGTTTCAACGATTCTACGATGAAACGAGAGTTGTGTGGTAAATGGCACATGACACCAAATCGGTGAATGGTCGCATTTAACGTACTGACCGTTATTTAGCATCTCTTGGCCATAGACGTTACAGGCAAAGTTGAAGCTATTTATCACAAACTGAGCGCTCTTTGCCGCATTTCGTTCTAAAGCCTACGGTTGGCATTTTGTGATGCTTTGTCTGCATAATTTTAACGACCATTTTATTATCTTACAACAAGTAACACCTTTGTTCATTTCTATAAGTGGTGATCTAGAATGCAAGATAAATAGAATTTATGCCAATTCAATTTGCCATATCAATACCGGCAAATTTGGTTACATCAACCACTATTTCAATTTCCTTTACCCTCAATCCTTATTATTGTAAAAATAAATTTAAAGCAAAATTAGTGTAGAATGAAATCAAATGGTTGAAGCAAAAGTTGAACGTAGACATTAAAGTTGTAGATTGTCCCACTAGGCCTCATTTTGTGCTTCTACTTTTTTTACTTTAAACCTAAAGAACACTAAAAAATGCTTCATTCCCTATGTCGTAGTAACAGAGGGCAGCCTTCATAATTACATAAATAACTGGCAAATTTGTTTCAAAGCATAAAAAAAATATTTTTAGACAAAACTGTTGGTACTTGTGAACACAGCTGCTAATTACCCATTTCGAGTAATATTAAATGAAAGCTTTTAAAGATAATTATTGTTGTTTCAAAGTCTATGGTAAAGGATAGGATGATCAATTTAGTAAAGTGATGCTCTTGAGAGACTCACCAGGTTGTGCCACAACTGTGCGATTTGAGCCATGTCACAAATTGTATTTTAATCGGCAGCAATTTTGCCAGAATGCCATGATACGAATGTAGTCTCTAGTGCATGTTGGCGATAATCGTGTCGTGATTTGCACGATGTTCAGTTCATATTTTGAAACAACATCACACCCAAGCAATATGCAAACAAACATTTACATTTACAAACACAGTTGACGGATAGTGCTGAGGTTGAGAGCGGTGGTGTCAGTTGGAGTTGCCCATCGCATGTTACTCTTTGCAAAAAAAGGAATTAATGCATGCGAGAAAATAGATTAGCAGGCTGTCAAGATGACAGAATGGATTATGGCGTGACACAAACTTTGATCCCTCAGTGAGTTCAACGTCAGAAGAGAGAAGGAGAATTACTTCCTTGAACCCTGTTGAGCAATATTTCGCAAAACATTCTGTTTTTTTAAAATAAATACTCGACGATTTAGTTTTTGATCACATGATTGTGAATATTACAAACTGAAGAGTTAGTGTTGCAACTTGCGTGCTGTAAGACAGGTAGTTACCCAAAATTGCCCATCAACGCATTCGGCTATGTAATCGACCTAACGTTGCATTCATTTGTGGAGAAAATTGAATTGCGACTCATACTAGTGGCCATTTAACCGATTCAAAATATTAACCATCTGGCACTGGGTATATTTTGCCCTTCGCACTAGGAAGGTTCACCATGGTTCAATGCAATTCAGTTTTGCTTTAATACGCTGCATGTCTGCTATCCAATTGCACATTCCGATTGCTACATGTAAGCAATGTTCTGCAATACCATAGTAAGTCCTGATTTTATGATGGTCTTCGAGATGCCATAATTCGGTCTGACATTACTGAATCGAAAATGTGTAGCATCGATCTTAAACAGCTAGCTAAGGCGCTTTCTAATGACACTGAATTACGAAAGATTTGTCTACATCTAGGAGAACTATTAGCCCACATAACACACATAAGCCATTCCCAGCATAATTTAGGTGTCAATATGTACTCTCTTTTAGGCCCTGGTATTTGTGCTACAGATCCCTTAATAAGCGTTTGCTTATATTGCCCTACCATTTCCAAAGTTGCTTACTGATGGACTAATCTCTGCATACGCGGTAGAGCTCACAGGCACCTTATTCCACAAACACGACACTTGGCCTTGTTTACTTGGGTTTAATTTGACCTTTTCGTCGCCTAATTGCTTTATCTTGGTCCTTAATTGTGCGGTATGTTTAGTTCGTTCGCCAATAGCAGTCTGCATTACAGAATGCTTAACTAAAACTGTCTCGTGCGTTCTTGGAATCCCTAGAGTAGTCATTTGGTGGTTTTAATTCTTTTTGGGGATCCAGGACTCCCCAAGATGGCTTATCGCTGATTTCGTCATTGTTTGCATTAATGGTGTGTAATTGCCGGCGTAGAACTGGTGTCTTTTAATACTGTCCATGTATTTTCATCGCACTGTTGACATATCATGCTAATGTAACGAATCAGGTACACTTAAAAGGAATGCTTTAAATCCCAGACAGTTAGATTTAAAAAAAAATGCTTTCAGATTATTTCGTGCAAAGTGCAAATCAAGGATTTACCCCAACTCCGAAATGGAAGAGTGGCGATGACGTAACACAATCACATGTTTACGAATGGAAGGTAAATAATCAAATTTAGATATTCAGCAAAATTAAAAAAATGTTGAAACTTTACTAGAATTTCAATGGACTTGAGTAGTGAGATTTGAGTGCACTGAACGCTCTTCGTACTTCGCTTGAAAACTGAATTTTGGAATAAGGCATTTTTCTAGAAAACAGGCCAAAAAACCGGTCATACATTCAGGGCCAGTCAGCGTTGCAGAACTGCTTATAGACATTAACTAGTGACAAAAGGTCTTTCTTGCAGATATACAGTTAAATGTGGCTACACATTTGTACTGATTATTTTGAAGACGTCTAGCATAATTTGCTTTGCTTTCCATGTTCTTGTACCCTTCGATGCCGAGCACTTTAACTCAGTTAGGCCTAAGCCTAAGTTACCATGGTGGAAGTCACAAACACTGTGTTGATGCAAGTTCACTGAGGTTAATTGGAATTAGATACACGAGCCACAAAATGACAGCGCTAGCACTTAGGAGAAGGTAACAATGATCTCCTATTTGCATTTACAACTCAGCAGACGGCATCAATGTACATTTTTAGCAAGTATTCAATGTACGTGTGCGTGATGCCGGCCAATTGTACGAACAAGGATACCCAGTCACGATAAAAAGGTCTGCTGTTGCTAACATAAACACGGCTCTTCGTATCTGATTTAACGTCAGCTTGGAGTACAAGTTGCGCAATCACTACTGGGCCACGAAGCACGCCAAGCTCTCCATGCCATCTGGTATCCACCGTTCGAATTGTTGTCTATAAAATATTAACAGACGTTTTTTGACAAACTCACTATTTTCACCACTGCACTTACGGGTTCACAACCCACTATCTTCAGTTCTATGTAATCCATGCGTAATTCGAATGAGTACAGTGTTGACGAATCAGGAGATGATTCCTTGTTGAACCGAGTAATTGTGTTGTTCCATGGCATGTATTCATTGTCCACGATCTGGAAGTGGGACTTTCCTGAATCACATAAAGGCGCTGACAAGCAACGCTGCATCATTGTACTCACATTACGAAGCAACGTTTCGTCTGGTGAAGGTACCACTGTAATTGCTTTTGCAGCACTTCCTAGATACTTTTAAAGCACAGAATCCCCTATTTCAGGTAGTCGAGTAAGCGAAGTATTACATTTGCTATCGACTAAAGCATCCCTGCAACACAAACTGGCCTGGTTCGCTGAAATTGCTTGCACGCTCAAGCCAACATAAACAAATTTAATACAGCATAGGAGTATTAGCATGCAGTAACTGGTGCATTACCTAGTATTTATTTGTTCATGTAGATTTAATCATTAGTCAGTGGGTCAAGTACACGCTATCAAAGCTGTTGCGTGCCGTTTATCGGGAAGTAGATGAATATTAAGTTAAAGAAAACGAACCACATAATGTACAGGAAAGACGAGTGTGCTTAGTGCAGTAAAAATACTTGAGATAATGGAATGTAGTTTCAACCACAAGTATTCGTCACAAATCGTCAATATCATCTGCAATGACGTCACTTAGGTCACTGGGAGTTCCCGTAAGCAAAACAATGAAAAGAAGAAGAGGTAGAAAGCAGAAAAGTGAAACCTATCAAAGCATTTAGTTTGATTCCAGATTTTGCGCCATTCATAAATATATGATTAAGGTGTGCAGATTAGCCAACCGTATGCAAAGTTCCACTTGTCTCCGAGTCGATACCATCGTTTCCTGGTTAACTTACAGGCGTAGCTTCAAACTCACTAAGCATTTTGATATGTTACCATCTGTAGTATTGCAGAAATATTTTGATATTTGATGAGGAGTTTGAATTACAGACAATCCCTTTCGCATTACCCTGGACAAGATCTAAACAGAAATATAGTCTGTGCTTAGAATATGGTCGACGTTTCGCAACCAAGTTGAAATGCTTAATGGATGTTGTTTGGCTTTTAAATTACCATTGAATCCATTGCGGGATAGTTCTCAAGCTTGTATTCTCGGCAACGTTGTTGGTCAGGTGACACAGAACATCACAAACGATGACAATTGGAAATGGCAATTTTGAGTGAGGAAATTAACGCGAAATGCCATAGTTCTTTGCAGATCACATATGCCTAGGGGCAAATCCATCAACAAGTTAGAACATTTGGTTTGCTTAAAAAAACATACCTTACGAGGAGAAGTATTCAGTATTTTTAAATTCAGTAGACTGAATGCCATGTTGGTACTTGCCATCTATATTGAGATTCTATCATACGTGTCAACTAGGTGTACACGAAGTTACATACCTAATCTGTGTTAGTTTTGTTTACTAAGGCTCCACATAATGGGCTGCAGCATGATTTGAATTATTGAAGCAAGTCACTACGAGCGGTACGGTTTCTCTTAAATTGTTATTTTCAATTAGTTACTCTAAGGGAGCTAAAATTGCAATAAACTCCAAGATGAAAGAGGTTTTCTTAGTGTCATTTAGTTTGTTAAAAATCCCAGAAAACCAAAAATTCTGCTTAATTGTTCACACTGCAAATGTTGGAATTACCAACAGAGAAATGCGATGCTTCTCCCATTCTGAAATCATTTGCATTTAGACTAGTCAAGCCCCAAATTTGAAGTTCTATCTGCAGTGGACATGCTGCGTCATTCTCACTGTTCAAAATTTGGTCTTACACTACACATCGACAAGCGCATTCTGGGCAGCAATTTTGCAGACTAATTTCTCATTAACACTAGAATAAAAGCACATACATAGCGTACACGAATCGAACACAAATCCTGGGCTTTGACAATGTGGGCAAGCACTTTACACACGCCTTCAAATGACTAGAACACATCCACGTGTAGGCATCATTTTGGGATGTTATTTTATTGAGGGGGAGTAGCTAATCTTTCCCGACAGCCCGACTACTTGACGCATTTGCAAAAACAAGTATTACTGTTTCAAACTTCGGACAAGCGCACGACTCCTTCAAGTTACCAAATGCAATCAAGTTGAACTTGCATGACTATCGTAAAATCGTTCGAATTGCCATTGTAATGACTTCATTTGAGAAATCAACAACTAGCAGCAAGGAGGTTTGGTAAGCACACGACAATTCGTGGTACTATTATTAGAAGTTTATGTGATCCAATGGAAATCGTTTGTTCGTCAAAAACTCTTAACCAATGCAAACTTGGAGAAGCAGGTTACATTACGTAATTCCCATTTGTGTGGGATGTCTACAGACATGGAGAAAATAAGGGCACTTGGATGTTAAGCTCACTCCAAAATAATTCGATTTACTTTCCACCAAGCATGATCAAATTTGTTTTGTTTAACTTGTTTTGTTCACAGACAGGTCCTTTCTAAAACCATGCCACTAATTTTGGCAAACACTTAATCACATGCCTGAGGCAGAATCTGAAATCGCTAACTTAACGGCAACATGAGAAACGCAGTGAGATGTCCTCAATACACAGTGAAAATAATGTTTGATCTGTTGTACATTGTTGACACGACCACATCCATCTAAGCACAAACAGGAATTGTTGCAACTCGGGCAATTCTATTTCGAGCAAATCAAACATCTTGTGTCTAGTCAACCATTTTGCTAGGCAATCCACTGGGCTGTGTTTTACAGTTGAGATCTTTTAAAACAAAGAAAACAAAGAAACATTTTGTACTGACGCTTTGCTCCAAGTGATCGCGTCTCCAGTCTAGACGATTTCCTCCTTTCCTGTCAATCGATTTGATTTACTCTATGATTAAACCTCAAAAAATAAACGGTTCATGCTGCCTAACTACATTGGATGACAACCAAATGCCAGTATTAACTCTTTTGAGAGAGTTAATTGCATGTGGTGATAACAGAACCTGTGTTAAGTTCTCCTCTTTTTAATCCAAGTATCCATTATCCTCATTTCAAATAAAACGAGTTTCAATCTATAGGAAGATTCGAGGTATAATTGCGGTTATGCGCATCGGCTGGGCAGTAACCATGTAGAAGCAACGTGTATAAAGTAAATATGACGTGCATTGATAAGCGGAATGAATTAAGTTTGCAAAATGCATCCTGTTAGTGATTAGGAATGAAGATATGTTACTGGAATTTTAGATGTACCCCTGTTTGCACTTACGCAACTA